>APFE030776756.1:0-11605 GCA_000404065.3 Pinus taeda
AGGAGAGGTGGTACTGGTTAGGTTTTCACATGAATATTGCATCATGTATGTCCATATACAAACTTCCAAACACCATACCACATACATTAGGGGGAACCACATATAGTTCTTCTTCATCATTAAAACCAACACAGATAATAAATCTAAATTTGAACTTTTTTGTCACCTTTGTTTCTTAATCCTTATTTACACATACCAATGGATATGGACTTGGATGATCATGAAATTCTGATCACAATTTGTTTATTATATTTGTTGGAATGATAGTTCACTATGATCCTGAGTCAAATAGAGCATCAATATTGGTGTTTTTAAGCTTTATCTTTATATGGAAGAGCCTATTATTTTCATTCTCTTATGGTTGTTGAAGGATACTCATATCCATCTCTTTTGATGATGTATAAGCAATCTTCTCATCCATGTCTAAAATGCTTTCAACAAGTCAATTGAATCAATGTCCATGATATTCTTCTTATTCTATTTCTTTATTTTTCTTTGGGTTAAGCTCTACATGAAACTTCCAACACTTCTCCTCTATATGACCATTAATGTTACAATGGTTGCAATGGTTGATGGGATCTTTCCACTAGTTTTGTGGTTATTTCCATTTTATATTTTACCCCTTTCCACTTCTTCTTCCCCTCCTTAAGAGCATCCTAGTGATTCTTTTCCTTTGATCCACTTTATTTCCCTTTCTTTGGACCTATGTTCTTCAGGTATTGTGCCTTTACACATGTCTTGTCCTTTGATATATGCTTGAAAAACATCACTTGATTCCGTATATGGTTGTGTAGACTCTTCAGATACTTGAGGAGTACACATGGATTCTTTGAGAAGATACCTAACATTATGGCCATGTTCCTAAATTTTGTGGTGTACTCCTATACACTCTACCCCTACTTCTTCCTTAAGTAGTGCCACTAGATCCATCGATCCTTTACATCAATAAGATAAAATTTTGACTTTATGATGGTATTAAACTCATCCCACTCAGTCACTAGAGGATATCCCTCTAACCTTAAGGTATTTGTATGGATTTTTAACTCGATGAAGTCATATATCTCTAATTTTAGTAATGCAAATGAAAGATTATATTCTTCATTTATATCATGAACATACAAATAAACTTCTAATTGCTACAACTAGTGATTAAGCTTCATATCATTGATCTCACCTTGATAGAACTTGATATCAACCTCCACTTCCATTTTAAACATGGATTGTGAATGGTTCATGAAAATTGAACTAGGTTCTTGTGTTCTTTCTTCAACTTCTCCATTTCTTATTGATCTCCTAATATCCCATTTGATCGAAAATCTAGATTAGAACCCCCGTCTTCTATGAATAGCCTGAGCTTATTGGTCAGGGCCACCATGAGAAGATTCATGTTATTGTTTATATCTACAAATTGTGCTTCCAATGACAAAAACCTCTCATTTGCAGGATTAGGAGGGTTATTCACAAATTCATTGGCCATGTCTAGGGTTTTATTACTTTTGGATTAGCTAATCTATATTCCCTAAAAATATCACAATTATTACCAATGAAACATGATATAATACAAATATGATCTGTAAACTTCCATGTATATTCCACTAGAAAATTCATCACAACAATTATGATAAAAATATACTTAAGAATATGAAATCTACACAATGAGGGCTTATTTATTTATATTTATAGATATATAGACTATTGTTTACTTCATATGCATGAAAATAATAATTATGTAGAAAATAAAGAGTAAAAAAAAAACTCATAAACCACAATTGACATAGGATATATCCTAGGAAACCCTTTCAGTAGAAAACCCAGCTAGACAGTGAGGCCACTCTTCTCTCTTTCTTTGAATAGTAAAATGGTTGTGAGTATAAACAAGTAATGCCTATGGCCCATGGGATATTACAATGCACAAGTCCTCTCAATGTGCTCTCTCTCTATGCTTATTGGCTACTCTACTTGTCCATGGAACAAAATTCCCTTGAAAATAGTGGAACCCCCTCCTAGTGGCCTAGTTATAAGACAACCTAATAGCCTACTAGTGGTTAGGTTTGACTCCTTCAACATTTAAATAGAGTTGAAATATGGACTCTTTTAGAGTTTTCTTCATCAAAATCATGTGGCTAGCACATTTCCTATAAATAATGGAGGCTCACATGGAAGCCTCTCAAATTATGGTGGACAAGACAAGAAGGTCAACTTACGAGTGACATAAATTTTGCATAAGGACTCTAATTGAGGCAATTGTTTCACCATTGGAAAGGGCACTCTATGTACAATAAAAAAATTGATTTTCACGCTAAAGAAGAAAAAAAAACTCCCAATAAAATGCAATTGGATACCTCAAAATTCTCTTGGAAGTTTTTAAACCCTAATTTTCCAAACAGAGCCCTGCGAGTAAAAATGGTCTTGTGAGTTGATTTCTCCACATTTTCCAATCTAAAAGCATCAATATGGATGAAAAATTATATAATGATCCAATCTAGATCACCTTATATGATCGTTATTCTCAACAACAAGCTTTTACTTATGTTCTTGATTTCCTCAGATGTCCACGTCCCTTTTAGGAAGCCTCTCGAGGAGAGATTTTACATAGAAATCATGGACTTTTGTATTTCATCCTTATTTTCATTTATCTTATTTTCTATTTCCTCCTTGTTTTCGTTCATCATATTTTCCATTTCTTTTCAAGCTTTTTCTAAGGACCTAATAGATCCTCCTTTGTTACAATACTACCATCCATTTCATTAACTTTATTCTCTAATTTAGATAACCTAATTTTTGTCTCTACTTTAAACTTTCCATGCTAGACTCAAATCATGATTGGGAGATTTAGGTTCTAAGAGGAACACCTCATGTCAGATGTTTTATTTTAAAATTCTAAAAAATAAGTCTAACAGCGTCCTCTCAAGTGTTCTTTACCTTGAGATTGAACTTTTGGAATTGTTAAATGTGCTCCATAAATGGAAAGCCATTGATATTATACTTGTTGGTCTTGTTTTGAAAATATTGATGTGATATTTACCTTTTGATAGGATGTCACATGTTGTAGATCAAAGTATTGCTCCACCTAAAATATCCATGTTATAGTATTACTATCATAAAACTTCCCCATCTCGTTCTTTAGAACGTGATAGTTCCTTGTGCTAACTTGAAGCCCTAATTATGTGGATATTATATTAAAAAGTAATTATTATGGTCCCATGATTCAATATTTGTGCACTTCAATTGTGATAAAATATTTCTCATAATGATTAGGTTTTAGCATAATGGGTCTTTTTATTTTCATGATGTCCTTTGATCTCAATATCCCTCCAAGAGAATATTTTCCATGGTATTCATGGATTTTTGTATTTATTCCTTCAGTTCATCCACAATTTCTTTGAAAAAAATTCTTGGAAACCTAAAAAATCCATCATTTTGAACATATTACAATCCACTTCATTAACTTTCTTCTTTAATGGGGAAAACCTAAGTTCTATGTCTTCACTTTCTTCATGAGTCCAAGATGAGCCTTTAGGAGGTTTAACTATTGTAATGAATATCTTTGGAGGCACGTTGGAAAATAATAATATTACTCCTCTTTATCACAAATTTCAATGAAAAAAAAAATTGGATCTTGTAATCAAAACTTAAGTCTCTTGTTATTTATGTACCTTTAAAACCTTAATTTGGAGGATATCTAAATGACTCAACTTTTATTGATCTATATTTGAGATTTGAACCCTTCTAGATTTGAAATTTTGGTATGTAACACTCTTATATGTCTTCTTCACAATTTCATAAGTGTAACTAGGTTCTAATGTGTAAAGTAAATGTTATGGTGAAATTCCCAAATCTTGTTGACTCTTGGCCTCTTCCCATGATGAAAATTGTATAATATGCCATGTGTCCAATTACTCAAATATAATTTTAAAATTTGTATTTGAGTTACGTCTATATGTCTCATAAGATCCTTGTAGCCAGAGCTTAAAATATCCTAGAAAAGATCTTATAGATAGAATAGGAAGCTAACCTATTTGAAGTGGATTTGAGGAACCTTCATAAACCATAAATTTCACAAAGTATAACTTTGAAAGTATAGTGAACCAAACTATGAAATTTGAACTAGATATTTCCCTAGATCCTTGCTCAATACAACCGAAGTTGCACCAAATGAAACCTCCCACAAAATATGTTATAGTGAAAATGAAAAATTTGCAGGTTTGAAATAAGAGAGCATAACTTCCTTAGATCATATTTTTGAAAGTATAGCAAATCATGATCTTAAATTTAAACTAGATGTTACGTGAGCTTTCCCCTCAATATAGTTCAAGTTTCATGATCTAAAATCGAGCATTCATGAACTCTAACTTCTTTAAAACAAAGATACAGAAGTAGTGACCCAAGATATAAAATTTGAACTAGATGTCCATTCCAGTTTCACCTCAACTTGTCCTAAGTCTCACCATTTGAAACCTCCCATTAACAAAATTATAGAAAAAGTGTTGAACTCACTTGTTTGAGAGTGATTTTAGGAGTACTAAGAAACCTTAACTTTCTCACAAAATATCTCCAAAAATATAGCAAACCAAAATATGAAATTTTAACAAGTTTTTCCTTGAGACTTCCCTCGATATTCTTCAAGTTTTACCAGTTGAAATTACCCAGAAAATTCCACAATGACTTGTTTGAAGTATCAAAATCCTAAGATCATGAGCTCTTACACCAAATATTATGAATCTTGCACTTTGAAAATGATAAGAAACCAATAATATCCTCTTACAATGAATATTATTCCTCCTACAATGACTACTATATGTAAAATAAGATAAGATTTCATGATTATGTCTTCTTAATGTTTATAGAGGAGATAAATGATACAATTATTATAAAATTAAATTATAAAAACTTGTAACTTACCTAAAAATAAAATAATAAAAATGTAATTCCTCCATCTCTATAGATTATTAAATAGTTTTAGAATTAAGATGAAGTTTATATAAAACTTCATATAAAACTACATTATTAATAAAAAAATTGAGATTTAAAGTAATAAACTATATAGTAAAATATTTTCAAAATATTATAAGTTTTGTTATAATGAATTTATTTGAATAAAATATTAAAAAAAGTGATTGATAAGGGAAAGTCTTTATTCACCATTCATTTATATATATTGTAAATTGATTGCTAAGTCTATGAAAGCATACATATTCTATCTCTCTACCTCTTGGGGTTTTGAACTTGTGACTTCTTAAGAAAAACACAGAGCTCTTAACTATTAAGCCAACTCAAACTATATATTAGACCAACTCAACCGATAAATTTTTCTGAAGAAGAAGCGAACGCTTTAAAGGCCTTGCAAAAGTTGTTTGGTGAGAATATTATGAAGTACGTGATGGTTATCTTTACTGGTGGTGATGAGTTGGAAGCAAATGAACAGACCTTTGAAGACTACTTGCGCGGCAACAAACAAATTAAGGTTAGATTTTTCCACTTTCCAAATATATATTTATGTTCTATTGAGTTTTAGTGTTTGGAATTGATTTATGAGAGTTTTATTCATATTTTACTTTAAAATAAATAAATAAATTTATAATATTTTCATTTATTTTCATTTCCATGAAAGAGTATTTAATTCATTTTAATCAAGCTCGCTAGAGTTTCTCCCTTGTTTATATTCTGGAAATAAATGCAACAACAATTTTCCAAGCTTTTTAAGTTTCTTTCTTTTTCAATTTATGTAAATGAGTACTTTACAGTGTTGTGCCCTGTATTTTTTTTAATATTATTATTTGTTTATTTGTAATTTATTTATTTTTGTGTGATTTTAAAATTTGAATAATGTTGGATAATAATAAATTACCTTACAAGTATGATTAATAATATAAGTGTAAATAATTGTAACCTCCACAATTGATTCTTACTCTCAAATTCTCTCTTAAATTTGAATATGCTATTTGAACGTTGAAACCAAGTGGTTTACACCAAATAAGTAAGGTCATATATTATATATGAAGAACTTGTGTATCTTATTTTCTTTTATTCATATTCCTCTTTGGTAGTGAATTCAAATAGAGAAATATGATGTATGTGTTCCTTCCTTGGCTGTATTGTTACATTGTTCCCATGTCTAGTTATGTATTCTTTTATGTTTTAATATTGGTATAAAATTTATGGTGTATGGAGATTAAAGTGTTTGCTTTATTCTTATTATGTGAATGGAGCTTTTAACTTTTTAATATATCTATTTCTTATGATGCTAATTGATTTCTAAATTATTAATGTAGATATGCGTGTGCAAATACTTTTTAATTTAGGATCTTTTAATGTAACAAGTCTTTTGAGGTGATTTATTTTTTTAGATTGAAAAAATATAGTAAAATTTTCGGCTTTAAAGGATTTGATCCCTCCCTAGGCATGATAGGCTTGATCTTTCTTGGTGCATGAGAGATTTAGAGTTACATGGATCTACATTTGTTCCCTAAGTGTGTGTTTACCACATTTAAACTCCATATTAAACTCAAAAGAACTTATACTTCTCCTTCATAATAGAATGTAAAAAACACTTATAATCTCATTTACATGTCCATGTTTATAGAAAAAGATATTAACACATAAAATGACAATTTACTTTCAATTGTAAAGTAACAATTATATACATAATATAGATATATCTTTACATTGATATATATATCTATATTATATATAATATATATATAAAACATATTTTTATTAATATTTTTAAATTATCAATTTCATAATATTATTTAAAACTTAAAATAATATTGATTCATAAAAACAATTGTAAATTAAAAATAAAAAATTTATACTCATATTAAATCGTATTTAAAATAAATCTATATTAATTTTATTTCACTGAAATCATCTTAAGTCATATTGTATATAAACAAAATAACCAAAAATACTAATTATTCTTCCTGTATATGAATGGAAAGTGGAGTGAACGGGCGAAATGTTTCCAGTGAATTGAAATCTATTTGCTGATCATTTCTTTTATTTATGCAGGAATATTCTAATTGGTGTGAGAATATTAAATCAGGTGGATATTCGAAGCAACAAGTAGAGACTTTACTGCGAGAAAAAGAAAGGGTAATCATTTTATTCATAGGTTAATATGCAATATAATTAACCAATGATTCCCTATGTGAACGATGCGCCTGTCTACTATAAAATTATGTTTTTTTTTATGCCTTTACGGTTGAGGCAATGATGTGAAATCCTGAAAATCTTAATCTGTGCAACTTGCTATGGTAGTCCCATCTTAGTTTTCACCCTGCGAGTAATAAGGATCTGCCCCAACAAACTAAACCGACATCTCCGCTATATACCGGTTAACATAAAAATGTAGAAAATTGATAAAAACATGCAGTAAAATCAGCTGGCCTAGCCCTAAAATATGCTGGACTATTGTGTTACATCAATAATGGAATACTATTATTCTATTTAGGATTTTATATTTTGAAGTCTGTTGAGCTTTGGATTGACGATGAATGGGTGTATTGTTAAAGTACTCCTTGCGATAGGTCATCTGTTCAAGAAAGAAAAAGACAGATTTATATTATAGTAAGCCAGTACATATGTCACCATTTTTACAGATACATGATATTTACTAAATATTGTCAAATATAGCTAGACTCTTCTAAACACTCAAATATAACATATTGAAAACAGAAATTTAAATTTGTATATGTAATGGCAGCATAAGGATATGTGACTGGTCAGATGAGAATGAGAATAAGAAATGGAAAAAGAGCTTGTTAGTCGCTAGAGATATAAATAATCTGAACATTTAATAATTTTGCAAACCAAAACAAACCCCATATTGCTATTCATTTTCAATTTCCACAATTAGAACATAATGGTTTGTTTTGTTTATTTATTAATTTTATATTATTAATTAATTCAATCATATAAAAATTACATTTACATTTAAATTTTATAAATTATTTCAAAATAAATCCATATATTTTATACGGATGTTATTAAAAACAACCCACTAGGGAAATTCAAAATGGCCCAAAAACAAACCTCCATGATGGACTCTAAAAATTATTGATTGACATTTTTTAATCTATTAATATTATTGCGTTTTTTATAGGTTGCATATAAAATGACAAATTTCTATAAAGGAATTATACCATTTCCTTCATCTCTTTGCATCAATGCATGTGTTCTTCCAATAGTTCCAAACAATGCACAAAGTTTTGCTAAATTTTCAAGCATGTATAACTTTAGATAAAATAATGTTATCTAAACATTGTTAAAATAATCCTTTTGTGTTCTGCATGCTCATTTTTTAACATGTTCTTGAATTCTTACCATACTAAAAAGTCTTTAACTTTATTGTTAAGGTTGAACACCCAATGCTGGAAACATTTTCTAAAGAACTTTTTTGATTGCATAAAAACATAGAAGTTCCTTCCAAAGTTCTCATGTTTAGAGCACAATTGTTGAAACCAAAATGTTTTCTATAGCAATACATTTTGACTCAATGACTCTAATTAATCTATGGTAATTAATCCATCTTATTTAAGGTATATTTGATTGACTATATTTTATTCACCTCTCTCTTCATTCTAGTGGCTAATAAATGTGGTTATATTCAACTTGTTTTACATTACAACTTTTAATTAATTTAGGAAAATATCATTCAGAATAAATGAAAATAGATTGATTTTCAATTTTATTTAGAATCTCTAGCGAGGTAAATAGGTCATCTACTAATTGATCTTTAAGAGTTGCAAAAAATTTGGGGACACTAGCAATATTACATAAAATTCATGTTTCTGGCACCTTGTTAACACCTTTACATTTTCTTTTTTTTCAAAATTAATGTTTAGAACCAATTTAGGTTCATATTAACTAGCGATTTACCAAATCGGATCCCTCTATAGATTAGATTTGGTAGATCGAAAGTTAAGAGTGGATCTAGGATGGTTTTAAAAATAATATAATTTATACTTTTTGTTTCATCTCTCAAAGTTTTTTTTTTTTTACAAATATAATACAATAATAGTAATTTATGTTGAAATTTTGAAAAAAAAATGATAAAATATTTGAATTGAGGTTTCTATGATCCATATCAAGTTTATGATAGATTTTTCAGCATAAATTACATGATATTTCATTTGTCGACTCGTTTCGAAACAACCAGTGTGGTTCATCATCAGGAAAAGTTGAAGAATTAGATCTAGCTATGCATATTAAATAGTCAGAGCAGAACAACCAACGGCTATATTTCTTGACCATGTAATGGCTATATTGACTAACCGCAAAATTGACTAAGAAAACGGCTAGTTGGACAGCATTTGGGGCATAACCTCTATTTAATTAAATAGATTCAATTGATTATTAAATTGATAGTTAGTTATATTCTTAGTAAAGCGGCCATTTTATAAACATAATTATAAATAAATTAATTAATTTAAATTAATAGTTAGTTGTAAAAGCTACCACATATATAAATAATAGAGTAATTAATAGTTGGTTATAAAAGTTATTAATTATATAAATATTAGAGTAATATATAACTAGTTAGTTATATTCTTATTAAAATATAAGTTAAAGGGACTATCTTATAAACTTATATTTATAAATATATATTAAAATAAATTAATTTAAAATTAATAGTTAAGTATTTAAACACATATAATATTAGAGAAATTTAAGGGTTAAGAAAATGAATATTTTATGTTTAAAAAATAATTAATCGTTTATTTATGGGTAATAAGATTAGTATATTAATCATAAATTAATTACAAGATTATTCTTCTTTTTAAAAATTATAAAAATTAATAGCATAATGTGCTATTAAAATACCTCAAACTACCACACCTCAAAGAATAAAGGCCAAAGGATACGAGAAACGAAGGGAAATCAAGCTAAACATAGGGTGGGGAAGAAAGGAAGAAAACGACTAGGAAGAGATGGTTGGGACCCAGCAACTACTGATCTTCCAGCCATCCTCTCTATTGAGATTGTTCAGCCTTCTTTCAATCTCAAGGGCTTCCCTAAATTTCCAGTGATGGAATTGTGAAACTATGGCAATAACACTAGCCTCCTTGATACAGACATCATGTTTGGTTTTCTCCACATGCTCTGCTAAAGCAGAAGACTTGGTTCTCCTATGCTTAAGGTTAGTTGCGTGCTCACTAATCCTTTGATTAATGGAGCGACCAGTCTCACCAATATAAGGGGTCCCACAGGAACAAGGAATAATATATACCCCTTTCATGTCCTTAGGGTCGATAGGATCCTTCACTGATTTGAGGGACTTACGAATGGTGTTAAGGGGTATAAAGGTCGAGGGGACATTATGCTTCTGAAGAATCCTCGCAATCCTATTAGTGGTCCCCTAAACAAACAGAAGATGGACACCTGGAATTTGTTCCTTCAGTGCTCTTCTAGTTAACGAATTCTTGGCCACTTTGAGGAAAGCCTTCTGACCCATGTATCTACTATAACCGTTCTCAACAAAGACATTAAGGAGATGGGATTTCTCCTCTTCGATGCTCCTTTTATCAGAGATCCTTACGACATGAGTAGCAAGGGTGTTGAGAACTCCCAACTTCTGAGCCTGGAAATGGTGGGAACTAGCATGAAGATACTACTTCGTATGAGTTTTCTTATGAAACACTCAGTGGGAGAGGGAACCATCACTATTATTAGAGGTAAGAATATCAAGGAAAGGGAGGCAACCATCGACTTATTGTTCCTTGGTGAACTTAATGGCCGAGGATTGACTATTGAGATGATCGAAGAATAGATCTAACTCCTCTTGGCCGTGAGACCAGATGACATTAGTGTCATATACATATCTTTTCCAAAGCTTAGGCAGGAGGCAAGCTGAGTTTAGAGCATTGGATTCAAAATCCTTCTTAAAAAGATTTGCAACAACAGGGGATAGGGGTGAGCCCATGGCAACCCCACAGGTTTGCTCAAAGAACTCATGTTCAAAACTGAAAAAGGTCGAAGTGAGGCAGATCTCAGCTAAACGAGTGGTATCAAGATCTGTTAGACAGTTGATCACTTCCATGGCTTCATATATAGGGATGCAAGTGTACAAGGAAACAACATCAAAACTGACAAGAATGCCTCTAGGGTCCAACTTAATGTCCTTAAGCTCCTAAATAAAGGAAGCAGAGTCTTTAACGAAGGAATTTGTACGACCAACTAAGGGTTTAAGCTTTAAGGCAAGGAACTTAGCAAGAAGATAGGTAGGACCTCCAATGGTGTTGACTATGGGCCTAAGGGGAGCTCCTTCCTTATGAATTTTAGGGAGCCCATAGATTCTAGGTGTGATAGGATTGCTTTCAATGAGTTTATGGTGAAGGGGACTCATTGAGTTATAGGATCTAATGGAATTTTTAAAGGCCTAGCCTAACTTATAGATGAAATAGCCTTTTTCACGAGAATGTAGTGATATAATTCCAAACAAAATAGTGTTTTTTTTTTGTTTAAAATACTTTTTCTTTTTTAATTCATAAATAGATTCAATGCCCTAAAAAGCACACATTAATTTTACAAATTAAACAACATAAAATTAAGGAGGAATGAGGAAGTGATCTGCAAGGGTTTCCTCCTGCAAACATTGAATCTC
>APFE030776758.1:0-11507 GCA_000404065.3 Pinus taeda
ATCTTGAGAGATGTGAAGAGACTCACCACATTTTTTTGATGGTCATCAATCCTGTAATAAGGAGATACCTGTAGAAAATAACCGCACATGCTTCTCATTATCTTGTTTTCTAGCATGAGACCATTTGTGTAAAAGGAATTTTTTTAATTCTTCATGAGGAATGCTTAACAACTTCTTACTCTCAAGTGAGCCCCACCATATGGCAGCCTTGTCTTCCAAAAGATTCCATAAAGATTTCCAACGTTTTTGCCATAATGAATTTTGTCTTTCTATGACTTTTTCAATATTAGGACCATTATATTTCCCTACAAAAAAATTCTTGCTAGAAGCGATGAAGACGGTTTTGAAAAAAAAATCACTTACTTTGGAAAAAATTTTAAATTGACACAACTAGATCAATATTGCTTAGAATCCTTCTTATAACCTATTTTTGGAATTGGAACGACCATTTTGCATCTTTCAATGCGATAGAAATTCCCATCTAGGCACTCAGGAATTTCAGATTCGCATTGCAACTTTCCCCTCATCACAAAAAATTCTAAAAAATGAGCTGATTTTAAATCAACGATATCGCCCTCATGTGGAATTTGATTCGACTGATATTTTTTTTTCATAATTTTTCAATATGATATCAGATATGAAAATAGTTTCTCAAAATTCCCCTCAAAACCTACAAAAATCAGGAGTTTTCGTGAGAAAAAAATTCTGCAACACAACTGATTTTTAAATGAGCGATATCTTCCCCATCCAAACTCTGATTCCATCTCTTAAATTAGAATTAAAAACCCACTTTATATTCAAGTCTCATTTATCTTTTTTGTTACCTATTAGCCTCGCTGGCAAAAGGCCCAAAATTGGATCCATATATGCTCTTAAAGTTTCCAAATTTGCTTAAAATCATCCCAAGGGATCTAAAAATGCTCTTGAAATATTCACCATTTGCGCAAAATCATCCAAAGGTCAAAATCAGCGCAAGAGGAGAGCCATTGGAAGGGTCGAAATACACTATCGGGAGGCAAAAAACACTTGAAAAAACATGAAAAAACCAAAATCGCAAGTTTAAACATTGAAAGAATAGAGGCTGTTAGATCTGACCGATCAACGACCCAGATCTAAGTGGCTAATCACAATTGGCGTTGCAGAGAGGACAACTTAAAGAAGGGCCGTAGGACACCACTGATCAGTGATCTCCGATGATCGGATCGGCAGGTCGCATCAGCGAGGTATCGACAATTTAAGAAACGGCCCTGGGCATGAGCGATAAGCGATTGTGATCGGATTGCATCGCTATATCGCAATGGAATAGCACCAAGGGGTGAGGCCTATGACAAGTATATGGGCGATGTGATAAATGGACTCGAGGGTTATATATACTATATTTGATAATCTTTCAGGTCTGCCGGTAGGACGATTTTAATAAATTTTCAATGTATTTTGTTATATAACAAAATACAAAGGAACATAGGGTAGTCCCGATAGCGATGAAGCCCTGACCCGAAAGGGTCCTAGAAGTGAAGTATATAAAATTTGAGATCTACGGAAAGCCATTTTAATGTATTTTAGATATTTTCAATATAAAGGGAAAATCACAAAACTCATAGGATTTCGGGAAAGCCAAAGGTGATAAGTGGTTTAGGCCAAGCCCCGCCCCATGCCATACAATACGCCACATGTCGAGGATGAGGAGAGGGAAAACCACCCTCATAGGGCTGTTAACTCCAGTACAAAAGAGCCGCTCGAAATGGATCATCACTGTTGGATCTAGAACTCCCAGATCAACGGTGGAGATGTGATATCACCCCAAAGGTGGAATCGATCGATATATATATCCCAATTTTGAGGAATTTTGAAGTTTGAAAAGGACAGAGAGGGGTGGGATTTCTCCATATTGCTTTGTTTTATGTTTAAAATAGAAACAATACGACAATATTGTTCTGTATTTATAGAAATCATGCATTGCTAACATTTGAAAGGGTACAACACAACACAGCCTGCCCAACACAACCAGAACAACAGAGATCATGGAGCACACATCGCAGCTAGCCCGAAACATAAATTTCATGTGCATCTACAGTGCAACACAGCTGGAAACATAATCTGTCATAAGGCATCAACAACGCACCTTATCCAAAACCAACAAGTGATCATGGAGCATGCCTAGCATGAGAGAGCTCCTAGACAGTGCATCAAACTACCTGAAGGTAGTTATTTCTCTATCAGAAGGAAAAAACCTCCAAGGCATGGTTGCCTATTTAGTGAATCAAACAATTAAGGGATAGAGAGAACAGATTAAGGCTTTGAGCCTTTGAGAGCTCAGGAACATGGTAAAAGGCCTATAAAAGGGTGAAAACTAAATGTAGTAGGGGTTCAACTTCTGGATATTGTTGCTACTTTGTTCCTTCAAGATTCTCATCTTCATTCTAGCAATATAAGCTTCTTTTTGTATTATATGTTCAATGTCCATTTTCTTTGTTGTTCTATGTTTGCACTTGAATAGGTTATTTATGTTTTCTCCTCTATCTAATGTGAGATAACTGTCATCTTATCTCTACATTGATAAATTAGACTTTCAAGTTTCATTTACTTCTTGTAGCTGGCCATTCATATGTGTTTATGTATGCAATCTGGTGGTGCAGTCAGTATTCTCCATCTATCCATTCAATCTATAAACTATTGAGCATTAGTAGTCCAAAGCCTTGTATTATTCATGGTGTTCATGCATGTCTTGAGTGAAAATAGAGCTGAAATGGTTATCTGACTTGATCCAAACCATCATCCATTCCAATAGTTCTCAGAACAATATTGAATATTATATGTTACCAGGCATCTCTGAGCTGCAACCTAGGAGATTTTCGTGAAGAGAGAACATAATTGTTGTTGTTGCGAGGGAGAGGAAACTAAAGCTCATCTTCCGTGGGAAATGACATAGATCCATATTTCATGATATACAAATTCTGAGCACTTTTTTGGTTGTGATAATCTATCTATCAACTCTACTAGAGGCTAAACATCTTGGCAACTCTACTTCATAGTTCTGGCTCAGTTTGTGAGGCATACTCTAAGAAATCTTCTGAAATAACAAGTTGACCGAGTACTTGAACCTAAAAAGATCATCAAAGAGAGAAAGGTATTTTAGAAAGGACCATCATGTTCAGGTAAACTAAAAAAGCTCCTATATCTCTTCAAGAAAGTCTTGTAATAGAACAAATACATGTTGAGAGTATAGCACCTAATACTAGCAGTGAAGAAAAACTCTTAGAGATTCATAAGGCTACTTATTCTTTAGGTTCTCCTTTTGTTGTAAGCCCAAAGGAAACCTCACCTCCTATCCATCGTACTCCTTTAGTCTTATCAGTCACTCCTCAACCCTCCATGATTCAGACTGCCACTACTCTTTTAGCCACCATAGCCATGGCAGGTCTACAAGCACGTACCAAAATGGAAAAAATCATAGCTGCTAGGTATGGGCCTCTAATATTTCCCACTCCTTTAGATGCCATGCCTCTTCGAGAATATCATAAATGTAGGCCTAAGTTCACTTGGAATGAAGGTGTTACTATTGAAGAACATCTTGAGTCATTCTATAACTATGCCGATAACCTGGACATTAGTGAAGATGATGTATGGATGAGAGTATTTGTCGAAAGCCTAGATGGAGAGGCTAGAAAATGGTTCAGAGAACTAATCCCAAGATCTATAGAAAATATTAAGGCTTTAGATGATGCATTTCTAAAGAATTGGGAGGAAAAGAAGGATCTCCTCTACTACCACACTGAGCTTGGCAACTTAAAGAGAGAAAATGGTGAGTTGTTGTATGATTTTAATAAGAGGTTTAGCCGTATGTATAGCAAGATACCAGCTGAAGTAAAACCCACTACTACCTCTACTAAACTCACTTATGCCAGTGCTTTCGCTTCTGACTTCTGCCTACTATTGAAGGAGAGGCAATGTGCTACTTTAGCTAACATGTAGGATGCATCCTTGGAAGTGGAATCAAACTTCATGGCTGCAGAGAAGCTCAACAGAAATGTTGATAGAAGAAGATAGATGGGAGAGCCTTCATCATCCTCTGATCCTAAGAGAGATAAAATGACCAAAATGATAGAGTCATTAGCCTCTAAAATCTCCAAATTAAAGGTTGAGTAGCACCCCGGGAAAGGGAGAGTTCCTAAAACCTTTGCTCCTAGAAATCCAAATTGAAATCCATATAGAATGACTAATTAGCAGTTACAAATTTTGCAAAGAAGTAAAGATGCCAGTGAAGACCAAATGGTGAAGGCCCCTTTTCAAAATGCAGTCATGGAAGAAGAGTAGTTTGAAGAAGATGATGAGATCCATTGTCTAGAAGACAAAGGAAATGCTTCCTTTTTGACCTCATCTGCTTAAGAAAAGTCATTGTTCAATGACCAGATTAGCCAAGAATGGGATGGTGAAGCTATTCTATAAATTGAAGATCAACAAAGATATAATATGAGGTCAAAGATGAATAATGCGAAGGAACCTCCTATTCAAAGAGTTGTTGTCCCTGCAGTACAACAAGCTAATAAGCAAAAGCAACCAGCAGTTGATCCCATCATCCTCAAAGCTCCATCTCATGAGGTAAGAGGCCTTGACGAGTCTCCTTCTCATTTCAGTTTTCAATCAGAAATTCAGAAGCTAAGAATACCTATGCCTTTGATTGAACTAGTGAAGAATGAGTCCTTGAAAATATCCATCCTCGAGGCCCTTAAGCCTAAAGCCATCCAAGCCTCCAGTGAATATGTAAATCTACAAGATGACAAGCCAACTGTTATTCTCAGCCCAATGATTGAAAATTGTGAAGATAGCTCCTCATCATTCTATGTCTCTCTAACTATTCATCAAAAAATCCTTCACAATTGCCTTTTGGACACTCGAGCCAGCCATAATCTAATGCCTAAGGCTGTCGTGGATGAGTTGGGTCTTGATATCACCAAACCTTATCATGACCTATTTTCTTTTGACTCTAGAAAAGTGAAATGCCTAGGATTAATCAAGGACCTAGCCAACACTTTGTCTTAGTTTCCCATGAATAGCATGATGATGGATATTGTGGTAGCAGATGTACCCCCCATGTTTGGCATGGTACTTTCTAGAGGTTGGATCAAGAGATTAGGTGGATCATTACAAAATGATCTATCCTATGCTACTGTCCCAGTCTTTGGAGGTGAGAGAAAGAGATTACACACAAAAGCTTAGTTGGCTTATATCATCAGTGATGAGAAGAATCCCACTAATCATCCCATCTATGTTGTTGACACTGATTTTGGATTATGTATTCTTCATATTGAATAATCCCAGTTGGTCTCCACACAGCTTATAAAACCAGTTTGCCATATCGTTGAGGAAGAAGGCCCACAGATTTGGGACATGTTCTTTGATGGGGCTTGCTCTAACGAAGCTGCATGGGAAGGTGTAGTCGTTGTGTCCCTCACACAAGAATACATTCATTTATCTTTCAAATTAACATTTGAGGTCACAAATAACATAGCAGAGTATGAAGCTTTGGTTCTGGGCTTAAGCGCTGCTAAAGAAATGGGTATCAAAGGCATGAAAGTGTTTGGAGATGCAAACCTCATCATTCAGCAAGTCAATAAAGTATTCCAAGGAAAGCATCCAAGACTGAAACCATACATAGATGAGGTATGGAGGCTTAAGAGCTATTTTAATGATTTCAACATTTCTTATATTCCGAGAATGAAGAGCGAGCTTGCCGACTCCCTTGCTACGTCTGCTAGCACGTTTATTTCTCCTTTGCCTCCTAATTTGGCGTATGAAGTTTAGGTAAGATATAGACAGTCTCTACTTGACAATGTCAAATACTGGAGAGTTTTTTAAAACGGTGAGGAAACTAATAGGTTTTTACAAGTCGTTGAGAAATTTTCTAAAATGCACATCAACCAAGAAAATGAAACCATGGAAAAATGCAGCCAGCCCAAGCTAAAGGATGAGATCGACCGAGGAGGCATTGTCCAATTGCCTAGTCATCATATTCCAGAAGGATTGGTGCCTCTATAGAAGTTTCTCAATCATAACGATGTGCCTTATAAGCTTGCCAAGACAGAAAATGAGTCTGTTGTCTGTAAACATAATATAGGGATCCCACCCCGTCCGAAATTCATCAATCTATCCACTCATTTGTGTTCTACCTAGAATTATGAGGATTGCACCCTAATAAAGAAATTCGCTGATATTCTTGCCTGGGAATACTGTGATCTTAAAGATTATGACACAAATATCATTCAGCATAAGATTCGAGTGGAGAAGAACACCACCCCTTTTAAGCAAAAATTAAGACCTATCAGCCCTCTCTTCTTGCCTTTGATTGAGAAAGAGATCAAGAAGTTGTTGGATGCCAAAATCATAGTTCCTTTAAGGTATTCAAAGTGGATAGCTAACCTTGTGGTAGTAAGAAAGAAAAATGGAGAGATCAGGCTTTGTGTTGACTTAAGAAATCTGAACAAGTGCTCTAAAAATGATAACTACCCCCTGCCTAAGATGGAACACTTGCTGCAAAGAGTTTCAGGGGCCAGAGTAATGTATTTCTTAGACGGATTTTTAGGTTACAATCAGGTTGTTGTACATCTAGAAGATCAGGAAAGGACCAACTTCACTACTCCTTGGGGCACTTTCATGTACTCCAATATGCCTTTCGGATTGATGAATGTTGGGGCTAGTTTTCAAAGGGCCATGGACATAGCCTTTTTGAGAGAGAAGGAAAAGTGTGTCCTTATTTATCTTGATGACATAAGAGTCATCTCTAGCAGTCACAAAGACCATTTGTAGCATCTGAAGAAGGTCTTCCTAAAGTGCAGACAGTTTGGAATTTCAGTGAACTCGAAGAAGTCACAATTTACTCTAGAAGAAGGCAAGCTTTTGGGACATATTTTTTCTGTTGAAGGTGTGAATATTGATCCAACAAGAGTTCAAGAAATTCAGACATTTTCCATCCCAAGGTCAAAAAGGTACATTCAATCCTTCCTAGGTAAGATTAACTTTGTAAGGGGGTTCATTCCAAACATTGCAGAGTTAGTAAAGCACATCACTTCCATGCTGAAGAAAGGATCAGAAATAAAATGCACAGATGCTTCAAGAAGCTCTTTTGAAGCCATCAAGCAAGCTATCATGGAAGCTCCCATTCTAATAAGCCCAAATTACACTAAGGATTTTTGTATCTTCTCTTTTTCCTCTTATGATACACTTGCAGCAGTTTTGTTGTAGAAAAACGATGAAGGTATGGAGCACCCCATGGCGTTTTTCAACAAAACTCTAAGGGATGCTAAACTAAGGTATGAATTTATTGAAAAACAAGCTTATGCTCTCAAAAAACCTTTAAATGCATTCGGAATTTATATTTTTCATTCCAAAGTGGTTGCATATCTACATTCGGGCTCAGTAAAGGATGTCTTAAATCACCGAGATATTGATGGAAAGAGAGCTAAATGGATTGCAAAATTGATAGAGTCTAACATAGAGGTGAAGCCCACTAAGCTTGTCAAATGCCAGGGCTTGGCTAAAGTTATGGCTGAATAAAATTGTAGCTTGTTAGAAATAAATTGCATGGGTCTAAATTCAGATGATGAGTAGATAGAGGGAGCAGCAGAAGAACAAAAGTAGAATCAATCTCTGGTTGAAAATCTAGCCACCTTTCAATGGTATTACATCACAGTTCATTTTTTGCAAAAGCTAGAGTTCCCTTCAGGGCTTAGCTCAAGTCAAGCCCGAGCCATTAAACTCCGATCAGCTAAATTATGCATAAATAAAAATCTGCTTTATTGGAAATACCCATCAGGAATCCTCTTGGGATTTCTACATAAAGAACAAGTTGTGGAAGTCATACACCAGTTCCATTCTAGCATCTGTGGAGGGCATCATTATTGGAGGACCATAGCTCACAAAATTGTGAGGGCTAGGTATTATTGGCCTACTCTATTCTTTGATATGTTTTCTTTTGTGAAAACTTGTGACAAGTGTCAGAGGTTTGCAGGAAGACAACAGCTAAAATCTATGCCCTTGAAGTCATTACATGTCAATGGTCCCTTTCAGTAGTGGGGCTTGGACTTTATAGGTGAGATCAACCCACATTCCAGTGGCCAACACAAATGGATATTAGTAGCCAATGATTATTTCACCAAGTGGACTGAGGCTATAACCACTAAGAATGCCAATCATCAAGTTGTCATAAATTTCTTGAATGAGAATATTTTCATGAGATTTTCGTTTCCCAACCAAACTAGTCACTAATAATGTAGTAGCTTTCAAGGCAAAAGAATTGGTGGACATGTCTGAATCCATGGGCATTAAAGTGGTGCATTCTACCTCATATTATCCTCAAGGCAATGGCCTGGAAAAATCATCTAACAAGAGTCTGGTAAGGGTAATCAAAAAATTTTTAGAGGACAAAGAAAAGAGCTGGCATTCCAAGTTGAAGTTTGCACTATGGGATAATAGAGTTACCATAAAAAATTCCATAGGGAATTCTCCATTTAAACTAGTTTATGGTGCTGACGTTGTTTTCCCTATCCAACTGGTTCTCCCTGTGGCTAAACTCTTGCAAGAAGAACAAGATGAAGAGAATTACATGGTAAGAAGAATGAATAACCTGGTTGAACTATAGGAGATCAGAGAGTAGGTAGTTGAGAAGTCAAAGGCTCATCAAAAGACAATCAAAGAAACCTTTGATAGGAAGGAAAAAGTGGAAAATTTCCAAGTTGGTGATTGGGTGCTTAAATGGGATGCATTTAAGGAAAAGAAAGATAATCATGGCAAGTTTGACTCTTTATGGATAGGTCCTTTTGTCATCGCTCAAGTTCAGCAGAAAAATACATTCATTCTGCACAGTCTGGAAGGAGGAGATACTTTTGGTAGCCGAGTAAATGGGCGCTAATTGAAACTTTATGTCGTTTAAGGCTTTAAATCCTTGTTATTGTAAACATGTTTTTTCTAGTTTTTATTTTTCATTACAAAATAGACAACATGCCCAATGGAACACTAGGAGGAAGATTTGATTTTGTTTTTGCAGGAAAGGCATTCATCTGTGATCCTTGAAACCTCACAGGGAGGATTTCATCACCAGAAGGAGCCAGTGTTAGCCTCGCGAGCAAAAGGCCCAAAATTGGATCCATATATGTTCTTAAAGTTTCCAAATTTACTTAAAATCATCCCAAGGGATCTAAAAAATCTCTTGAAATCTTCAGCATTTGCTCAAAATCATCTAAGGTTAAAATCAACGCAAGAGGAGAGCCCTTGGAGGGGCAGAAATACACTATCCGGAGGCAAAAAGCACTTGAAAAACCATGAAAAAGCCAAAATCACAAGCTTAAACATTGAAAGAACAAAAACCATTAGATCTGGATAATCAATGAACCATATCTAAGTGGCTAATCGCAATCGGCACTATAAAGAGGATGACTTAAAGAAGGGGCGTAGGACACTACCGATTAGTGATCTCCGATGATCAGATCAGCGGGAGTAGCACCAAGCGGTGGGGCCTATGGACAAGTATATGGGTGATGTGATAATCGGGCCCGACAGTTATATATACGATATTTGATAATATTTCAGGTCCATGGGTACGACGATTTTAATACATTTTTAATGTATTTCTTTATATAATGAAATACAAAGGAACATAGGGCAGTGTGGATAATGATGAGCCCGAACCTGAAAGGGTCCACGAAGTGAAATATATAAAATTTGAGATCTATGGAAAGCCATCTTTAATGAATTTCACATATTTTCAATATAAATGGAAAATCGCAAAACTAGAAGGATTTCGGGAAAGCCAAAGGCGATAAGTGGTTTAGGCCAAGCCCCTACTGATGCCATATAGCGACCGCCATGCGTCAAGGACAAGGAGAGAGAAAACCACCCTCATCGGTCGCTTAACTCCAATACAAAACGGACGCGTGAAATGGATCATCACCATTGGATCTAGAACTCCCACATAAATAGTGGAGATGTCATATCACCCAAAAGGCAAACCTGATGGACATATATCCCATTTTTAAGGTCTTTTGAAGTTCGAAAAGGACAAAGAGGGGCGGGACTTCTCCATATTGTTGTGTTTTCTATTTAAAACAGAAACAGTACGGCAGTGTTGTTCTGTATTTACAGAAAGCATGCATTGCTAAAATTTTAAAGGGCACAACGCAACAAAGCATGCCGGACACAGCCACAAAAATAGAGATCATGAAGTAGACAATGCAACTAGCCCAAAACAAAAATATCATGGGCACCTACAATGCAACATAACCTGAAGCAGAATCTGTCATGAGGCGTCAACAACATAGCTTATCCAAAACCAACAAGTGATCATGGAGCATCTCTGGCATGAGAGAGCTCCTAGACAACGCATCAAACTACCTAAAGGTGGTTATTCCTCTGTGTATCAAACAGTTAAGGGATAGAGAGGACAGATTAAGACTCTGAGCCTTTGAGAGCTCAACATCATGGTAAAAGGCCTATAAAAGGTTGAAAACTAAATGTAGCAAGGGTTCAACTTCTCGAGATTGTTGCTACTTTGTTCCTTCAAGCTTCTCATCTTCATTCTAGCAATATAAGCTTATTTTGCTATTATATGTTCAATTTCCATTTTCTCTGCTATTCTACGCTTGCACTTGAATAGGTTATTCATGTTTTATGCTGTATCTAATGCCAAATAACTGTCATCTTATCTCTGCATTCATAAATTAGATTTATAAGTTTCATTTACTACATGTAGCTGGCCATTCATATGTATTTATGTATGCAATATGCTGGTACAATTAGTATTCTCCATCTACCCATTACATCAATAAACTATTGAGCATTAAGAGTCCAAAGCCTTGTATTGTTGAGGGTGTTCATGCATGCCTTGAGTGAGAACAGAGTTGAAATGGTTATCTCACTTGATCCAAACCATCATCCATTCCAATAGTTCTGAGAACAATATTGAAGATTATATGTTACAAGGCATCTCCGAGCTACAACCTAGGAGAGTTTCCTCTAGAGATAACATGACCATCGAAATGTAAATATGTTATTTTCATATATTACTTATGCTTATAATGTCATTAATCACTAGTCAAATTTGTGGTTAATATTCAAAACATTATTTACGTGTAATTCCCTAGGTGATAAGATCATTTTATGATCCTCCTTGGGGTCATGTAAGCTTATGGTAAAAAATCAAGGTTAAAAGTATTTTATTTTGAATTTATTAATTAATTAACACCTTATATAATTTTTTTAAGTTTTGATTTTTGTGTTGAAATTGTAATAATTGTTTAGAATGAGTTTTTAAGATATAAATGGATTCATCCCTTTAAGAAACCCTAACGAGGATACAACTCACACATGATTCTAAGGAATTTTTGTTAAATTTTTAAATATATTACTTAAAAAATAAGGGACAAAATTATAACATAACATTGGTGAAAGGAAAAATTATTAGATTGAACCTTAAAATTTTAAAAAGAGTTTTAAGCCTTATTTTATTATTTTATATT
>APFE030776768.1:0-10000 GCA_000404065.3 Pinus taeda
ACTCCTATATATAGAAAGGAGGTTTTGTCATTTGGATCATCAAAGAATCATTCATTTGTGTAATGTAAAGGAGGTTGCTCCCTCGAAGAGGCTGAATTCTAAGGCGTTGATATATCTTTTCTATCTTTTTGTGAGTTGGTTTCATAACAGAAAATATACCAGAGAGAGGAGAACCTTTGGTAGTTAATAAAGTTTTGCTCAAGCCAACAAAGGAGATAGTTGAACCATCACAAAGAAAGACTTTATTCAGAACAGTGTGTAAAGTTCAAGGGAAATGTTGTTAGGTGATCATTGCTAGTGGCAGCACTGATAATTTGGTCTCTCTACATAAGTGGTGGAGAAATTGAAGCTGAAGACAATTAAACATCCAACACCTTACAAGGCGTCATGGTTACAAAAGGGACATCAACTATTAGTGAATGAACAATGTGAAGTGGAATTTCAGGTGGGCAAGTATAAAGATAAAATTGTATGTGATGTGATGTCAATGGATGTGTGTCACATATTGCTTGGAAGACCTTGGCAATATGACAGAGGAGCCATGCATGATGGAAAAAGAAACACCTAAAAGTTTGGAAAGGATGGTGTCAATCATACGTTGCTGCCTCTGTAAGAAGAAGATGTACCAGGAAAGAAGACTGATCCAAAAACTCTGTTACTAGGAGGAAAGGAATACTTGAATAAGATTGAAGAGAATGAGATAAATTTTGTTGTAATTTGTAAGCCCAAGGTAATAGTGACTTCTACTAAAGTTTATGATTTACCCATTGAAATTCAAGAAATGTTGGAGAACTATTGTGATATTATTGTTGATGATTTGCCTAATGAGTTACCACCCATTAGAAGAATTAGCCATCATATAGATTTGATTCCTGGAGCAAGTCTACCTAATAAAGCAGCTTACAGAATGACTCCTACAGAAAATGAAGAGGTTAAGAAGCACATGCAAGAATTGCTTGATAAAGGGTTGATCAGAGAAAGCTTGAGTCCTTGCGCAATACCAACGGTGTTGAGTCCAAAGAAAGATGGAGGCTGGAGAATGTGTACAAATTCAAGAGCCATCAATAAAATCACAATCAGGTACAGATTTTCTTTACCTAGAATTGAAGATTTAATGGATTGGTTGAGTGGAGCAAAGTATTTTTCAAAACTAGATCTTAAAAGTGGGTATCATCAGATAAGAATAAGAGAAGGGGATAAGTGGAAAACCGCTTTTAAGACAAATGAGGGATTGTATGAGTGGAGAGTAATGCCTTTTGGGTTGTCAAATGCACCAAGTATGTTTATGAGACTCATGAATGAAGTTTTTAAAAATTTCGTTGGTAAATTTGTAATAGTATATCTAGACGATATATTAGTTTACAGCAGGTCTAAGGAGGAGCATGTGAGACATCTGAATTATGTCTTACAAAGGTTGCAGCAGGAGAAATTATTGTTGAATTTGAAGAAGTGTTCATTCCTAAAAGAAGAGCTAGTGTACTTGGGTTTTCTAATTTCTGTTGAAGGGCTGAAGATTGATCCAGAGAAGATCAAGGCAATCATGGAGTGGCCTTCACCCAAGAGTGTTTTTGAGGTAAGAAGTTTTCATGGTCGTGCTAGCTTTTATAGAAAATTCATAAAGAATTTTAGTAAGATCAATGCACTATTATTGAGACCATAAAGAAGGATAAACAACCATTTAAATGGACTGCTGAAGCAGAAAAGAATTTTCAGCTGTTAAAGAAGAAAATCACTGAAAAGCCTATTTTGGTTCTACCTGATTTTAGTAAACCTTTCCAAGTGAAGTGTGATGCCAACGGAGAAGCTATTGGAGGTGTATTAAGTCAGGAAGATAGACCAATAGCTTATTTTAGTGAAAAGCTGAATGATTCAAAAAGGAAGTATTCTTCTTATGATAAGGAGTTCTATGCAGTTGTGCAGTCATTGAAGAAATGGAGGCATTATCTAATGTCAAAGGAGTTCATACTTTATTCAGATAACCATGCACTACAGTATATTATGCAGCAGCCAAAGCTTAGCCAGAAACATGCAAAATGGGTAGAGTATCTTCAAGGTTTCCATTTTGTTTTGAAGCATATAAATGGTCAATCAAACAAAGTTGCAGATGCCTTAAGTAGGAGGAATGTATTATTTCAAGAAAGTCAAATCCAAGCGTTGGGTTTTGATTTTCTTAAATAATTGTATGAAACATATCTAGATTTTAAAGAGGCATTTGAAGCTTGTAAAAATCTTGTTTTGATGGATATGAGTAAATGGTTGGATTTCTTATTACAAGATGGACTGTTGTTTCAGAAAAATCAGTTGTGCATACCAAACTGTTCTACGAGGGAAAACTTAATCAAAGAGAAACATAGTGGAGGACTTGCAGGACATTTTGGTGTAGAGAAGACTTATGAGAAGTTAAACAGATTTTATTTCGGGCCGAAAATGAAATCTGAAGTGGAGAAGTATGTGAAAGCTTGCAAAGTCTGTCAATATGCAAAAGGAAGGAGTCAAAACACAGGTTTGTATATCCCATTACCAATTCCAGATAGGCCTTGGGATATGGTAAGTATGGATTTTGTTTTGGGCTTACCAAAGACTCAAAAAGGTAATGACTCAATTTTTGTTGTAGTGGACAGATTTTCAAAAATGGCACACTTTATTCCATGTTATAAGACTAGTGATGCTTCTCACATTGCTAATTTGTTTTTTAAGGAGGTTGTAAGATTGCATGGATTGCCTAAGAGTATTGTCTTAGACAAGGATTCCAAATTTGTTGGACATTTCTGGAGAACGCTATGGAAGAAATTGGGAACTAAATTAAGTTTTAGTTCTGCCTATCATCCACAAACTGATGGACAGACCGAAGTTGTGAACAGGAGTTTGGGCAATCCTTTAAGGAGCCTTACTGCAAAATATCTAAAGCAATGGGATCAAGTGTTGGCACAAGCTGAACATGCATATAATGACTCACCTAACAGGAGTACGGGACAGAGCCCATTCCATATTGTTTATGGAATTCATCCAAGAGGAGTATCTGAGCTAAGAAACTCGGGAAAAGATGAGATGAGAAGTGTAGAGGGTGAAGATTTTGCTTCAGAAATGCAAGCAATACATGGACAAGTGAAACAACAACTGCAGGATAGCAACATCAAGTACAAGACCAGAGCAGACATGAGAAGAAGAGAGGTGAACTTTGAAGTTGGAGATATGGTTTTAGCACATCTCATAAAGGACAGGTTTCCAAAGAGGGAGTATAACAAATTGAAGTTCAAAAAAATTGGATTGTGCAGAGTGTTGAGGAAATTTTTTGCAAATGCCTATGAGATTGAGTTACCCCCTGATGTTGGAATATCACCAATTTTTAATGTTGCAGACCTGTACAGGTATGAAGGTGAAACTGCAAATGATACAACACAAGATCAACAGACCCAAGAGATTGATTGGATAAAACAGTTACCCACAACAAAGAAGTTGCAGCCAGAAAGAATTATGGACAAGAAGGTGTTTAAGAAAACAAGGGGACAAGAGTACTTCCAATATTTGGTAAAATGGAAGGATCAGTCAACCGCTGAAGCTACTTGGGTTACAGAAGACATGCTATAGAAACTGGGCAGTTCTGTAGATGAACTCATGGACAGGAGCCCATGAAGAATTTTGTCCTCAGGAGTCTGATGCAGGAGCATGAGACTTGGAGGGAAAATCTTCAAACTTATTCCAAAAATCCAAAAAAAATCTACAGGCAAAGGAGTGGGGTCCTTTGGCCAGCAATTTCCATGCTTTTCTAGTTTAAGATAAGGATAGAATTAAAAATAAAATCATGTTGTAATAATCACTTATGGATAAGTTGTAACAAGCTTTATGCATGATTGCTTTAAATTGCTCTATGTAAAAGGCACGCTTTTGTATGGGATAAGGACCGAGAGGGCTTATCTATTATATATAAAATGAAATAACGGGACGCTCTGAGTTAGAGAGCCCGGAAGCATTGTCATGTGGAAAAAAAACCTCTCTTTGTGCATCTAATTTTATGGTTCTTTGTTGAATGGTAATTGGATGCGTGTATCAATTTTAAGGCTTTCTTCTGAATCTGAATATCAATGAATTAACCTTATTTCCAATTAATATTTTGGTTGAAGCCTTTAGATTGTGTTTTTCATTCATATCAGCGAGCCTGGCTCTTTAATTACTTTAGTTGAGTTCTGTGGGTAAAACTCTGTTTTACACAGAGAAATCATGAAATACTTAGCCGGAACAGAGTTTCGGACTTGAAGTTTTATTGCACAGAGACTATACCCTCGTCGGGTCCAAAACCTTTATTGCACGCTGAGTGGGAGCGGGACAGAGTTGAACTGTTGGAACGTCGAACTCTGATAGCACGACACTATCGGAGCCAAAACATTATAGGGAGGCTTTAATAACATATCGGGTCCGTGATTATTATCGCATCGCAAGTTCGAAGCAGAGGAGCCTTGTATTGGGAGCATTGGAATCGCCGATTGCGATCTCTGATAACACTACGTGTTATCGCGTCGGAGAAAGGAACATTGGAAGGACCGATGGTGACCACCGATAGTGTTAATTGCGTTAAACACATTTCTTGAATTTAAAGCGTCGATAGTTAATTCTTTAGAATTAACAATATAGTGATAATAAGGCGTCGATAGTGTATTCCCGTTCCTTTGGAATTAAAGCCCTCAGCCTGTGTGTATAGCGTTTTTAATGCATTTCCTTTGTTTTAAAGCAACAATAGTCTATCACTATGATTCCTAAGGGATTATAGTTCCAATAGAGGAAAAACAGGGTTGTGATATGTTTTGCACTGATAACGAAGGTTGGAGTGTGTCGGAGGAAAACTCATGAAGCTGTTAATAGATGATTGATACACCTGTTGAAGCAGAAAGAGGAATTCAACGAGAAATTGAAGAAATTATATTAGGCTTCGGCCGTTTGACCATATCACCTGCACCCAGGCCACCATTGTTGAAGCCTTTCATGATACCATATCCATTGATGTCCACAATGAACTACATAATCTGGAGAATTTGTCATTCAGAGATATACACTCTATGTCTAATTCATAATTGTTGGAATAAATTGGGCAACTGGTCTCATACCCTAGACACATCAGGGGTTGAAGGAAGTAGTATCTTCAAGCCCTCTTTATTTACTAGAAAATGAAGTCACTAATGAGTAAAATCTTGATGGAGAGGCAAGCAAATCAGTATAATATATTTGCAGATCTTGCAGATGGTAAGAGGGAGTAGGGGAATATGAGATTCTATATGGAGCAAATGGACAATTGGCTAGCTCGAATTGAACGACATATCCCTTGCATTGCCACTTCATCAACCCCTTCAAGATCGAGTGCAAGAGATCCAACACTTGTGAACTCATCTAACTCTTAGTTTTTTTTTTAATGTAATTAGTCTTAGTGTTATGGTTTGATGTTGCTATAGCCCAATACGTAAAAGATGTTATAATGTCCTTTTAAACATTCTGACTTGGCCAAATTATATAAAAATATAAGTATAATTAAAATTAAAATAAATTTATAATTATAATTATTAATAAAACATTCAACTTGGTCAATTACATAAATAAAATAAAATAAAATAAAAAATTATAATTATAATTATAATTATAATAAATCATTTCAATGAGAAGACTTCTACTCTATTGATTTGGAGCACGGATCTTGTGAAAAACATGAAGCAAAGAATCTAGAACAAATTGGGTATTCCTATAATTTCTCAATGTTTGTTATATGAAAGGAAAATATTACATGATTCTTTGCACATGAAAGATTATAGCATTGCTAGGAACTCCACCATAATATAAATATGAGGCTATTGGAAGGAGCTTCAAGTTTCAAAAACCCTAATGGATCAGTCTCATTCAAGGATGCAGTGAAATGGAAGGGTTTCATTCCTACATACCATATCCAAACTATGTCAGGACCCTACATCGTCGAACACGCGGAACAAGTTCCAACAATGGAAGTTAAAAACACTGAGGTAAACTCACTTTTCTCTTATATTCATTCTTTGGATATTATCTGCAGGTTCAATGGGTTTTGGCAAAGATTTGAAGATCTAAACCTTTGGGTCTACTCTTCCTGGACATCAAACTATAACATTTTCTTATGTTTCAAAGGTTTTTTCATAGTGGAATTTGAAACAAAGAAAGATCTAGAAAAAGTCTTCAATAATGGGCCTTGGTTTTGGGGTACAACAAGGCTATTCATCACCCCATGGGTCCCAATTTTTTATGCCACAAATATGGTGGTAAAAACTATGTTAATTTGGGTAAGATTTTCAAACCTTCCGCTTTCCTTTTGGCGCCTTCAGGTTTTAGAAGACATTGGAAACTTGCTTGGAGAATTCAAAAAATAGAATATGGATAAAATAGAAAAAGGCATCTTCACCTTTGCTAGAAACTGCGTAGAGATAGATCTCAACAAGGGCCTACTTGACCAAATCCACCTAAAACATAAAAAAAAATCAGTGGACACAAGTCTTAGATTATGAGAGCGCGACCTTTAGATGTCGATTGTATTTTCAAACAAGATACATGCGGAACACTTGCCCATAGGCAAAAAAGCTCCCAAAAAGGAAAAAGAGGTAGGCGCATAAGCCAAAGGGATGGAAAGTACATGATCTTTACCTTTCTGAAGAATAAGAAGAGGAAAATGTGGCAAAAAAACTCAAATAAGGAACCACAAAAACAACAGGGAAATCAAGCAGAAGGAGGGGGCGTGGACTAGACAAGACCAGAGACCCAAAATCAGAAGGGCACAAAAATGATAGAAACCAAAGCAATTGAGACGTAGAAAGAGTAAATACATAATAAAACGGGCATAGGGGGTGTAAAGAGAACCCATACATCTGAGGGTTATGACTTAGATAAAGAAAACCTTGTGTAGGCAACAAAGAATGAATTAGCCATGGTATTAGTGGAACCTTCCGAAGGGTTTTGGCAAAAGGTTCAAAAGAAGAAAGGAAAAAAGAGGAAGTTAAGTGATTATTATCACACTTAACCCCCATCATATTTATGTAATTATGTATTGTTTTTCTTTACATTGCTCATCGGCCAATAGTCTGGTGTAACGGAATACGTAACAACATTTGCAGGATGTGGTTTTGTTCCTTGGTTTTAGGTTGAATAAAATTTTGATTTTCTTCGGAAAATAAATAAAAATAATAATAATAATAATATTAACCTAGATCCATTTTAACTTTGGATCTACCAAAGCGCTGAGGGGATAAAATCTCTTGAAGCTTTATATTTTTACCACATCTCTTCCAATACTTGATTGTAATACAGCTAAGATCCATCTTAACTCCGGATCTACCAAGTGCTGAGAGGGATCAAATCTCTTATAGGAGATTAGATCTCTCTCAACACTTGGTAGATCCGGAGTTAAGATGGATCTAAGTTGGTATTACAATCAAGTATGGAAGAGATTTGGTAAAAATATTTCACTTTCACTCACTCATGGAGTTATAAATAAAATATGTCAATGTTTATTCAACAATATAATTTTGTATCGCCTTTACCAAGATAAAGTAATTAAAAGTATATAAACAAAAAAAAAACAAGACGAAGAAAGAAATATCTTCTATTTCTCTTATAAATATTTCAATATAAAACTTTAAAAAAATGTTTGAATATCCATATTAACTAATGTATTTCAATATGAACTATATAATATATGCACAGACATACATAAAGAGAGAAAGCATGTATGTGTGAGAGAGGGAATGTTAACCTTAATAAAATAATTTAATGCTCAAAAAGAAAAAAAGTAATTAAAAGTAAAAAAAATTAGTTACTTCTTAATAAGAGGAAATGTGTAATTCATTCATTATATATATATATATATATAGAGAGAGAGAGAGAGAGAGAGAGAGAGAGAGAGAGAGAGAGAGATCTTAACCATGAATTTATCAAGCGCTAAAAGGGATTAAGCCTCTTGAAGAGTAAACCTAGTTTTGCATTCTAAAAAGAGATTTGCATATCAAGAGATTTGATCCCTCTCCAAGCTTGGTATTTGTGGTTAAGATGGACTTATACAAGTTTTTAAAAAAATTGTCTTCTTATATTTGGATTTGGCCATAGTGGGATTGAGACAAGACTTTTGGACTGTGTTTCCCATGTCATTTGGAGGAATTTTTGGTAGAGGTGTTTGGTAATTTTTTTGATGGGAACTAAGTCAATTTTGTTTTTCAATGATGAAATACATGAATTTTATATGTTGAGATTGAATGTTCTAAGTGCCTGTTTATGGCTTGAAATGACTTCATCAACATTTGGGAAGCTACCCGGTCAGAGCCCCAAATTAGACTCTTTTTTGTTTAGGTTGGCGATTCCTACTGGTTTTGAATTGGGTCCAGTTACCCGTTTGGAAGTTGCTCCAACAAATGGAGGCTTGAGGATATAGGGATTAAAAGAGAAATATAGAAAGCAAGATAATGATTCTAAGTAAAGACATGAAAGTAAAATGAATAAACTTTAGCAAAACTACTTCATCTAATATATAACTCGAGTAAAATCATATATGTGAAATGAAAAGATGACTCAATAACTAAAGATGTAGATCTTTTCGTTAAATGGTTTAATTAAAACAAACTGTAAATGATAATGAATTTAATTAAATAGTTAATTGAATTCTTAAATGAACAACATCCATATATAATGTTGTATTATTATGCCTACACGTGATAGGTACAATAAGGCAATAATGAATTATCAATTCCTTCACTTATAAACATGCATAAACTTAAATGATTGTGATCAAAAGCTAAAGCAAGACAAAACCAATAATAGCATCAATTCTACTCTACTTCTCAGAGACATGGAATCAAAAGTGGTTCAGTTTATATTAGAAAGAAACTTGTACAAAAGTGCAATTGGACCTTTTCTTGCAAAATTTCAAAACTCTTAGCCTTGGGCCCGATAGTTGTTTAAATATTTTTCAAACAAGATAGTAGAATAGTTACATCTCTGAAATTTTCTCAACTAAAACAAAATCAAACTTGAGAAAAACATAAATTTTAAAACTAAAATGAAACTTTCAACTCGAAGGAACATTTGTTTATGAAAAGCTAGTGGGTGCTTGCCATTGTCAGTAGACTTCTAGAAGAGCCAACTCAGGAGGTGAATGAGGTCTAATGCTCACTTGACAACTATACACTTAGGCTCACAAGGTTGGTAGAAGTTGAGTAATCTGCTTGTTGATAATTGTAGTTACTTGAAGATAGCCACAATATTTGATAAGGAACTCCTAGGTCAACTGGAAATTTGCCGTTGAAAATTTGTTCAATCCTACCACAAAACTTTGCCCTGTCATTTTTCAACTTAGATTTCACTACTTCTACCTCAAGGGGAGTCTCCTCTGAATCACCTTGTAGCCTTTTTGCTTCTTTTAGAGACCGAGTGATTGATTGGACCACAGAATTAGATAGTCTCTCAACATCTTCTACCAATTCCCTGACCAAGCATATATTGGTTTTCCAAACATGAAGAACTTTAGACTTATGCATTTCATTAATTATAGGCAGGTTTGGAAAGAACCTTTTCAAATCCTCTTGTAATTTCAAAACCTTATTGTGCTTGCACTTGGTTTCATCATACTAAATTTCCATGTCAATCAAATCATCCAGGAAAGAATTGATTAATTTCTCCCGACCGCGTATGGTGCTTAACTTGTCACATAATAATTGTTGATCATGTTGTAGTTGATCATCCAGATCATGGGCTTCATGTTGAAACTTGGCAAGATCTATAATACTTGATTCGACCTACTTCATCTTTTCCCACAATTCACTCATTTGGACATCCTTTTGCTTGATTTCATATTCATATTGGCTTCTAACCAAGGAAATTTGAGCTTGCATTTTAGTTTCAACATGTGAATAATGTTGTTCCTACTAATGTACTATCTCATAGTTTTGTCTGATAAATTCCCTAACTTTGGTAGCAGTATCAATGTTTGCATTTACATAGGCCCTCCCAT
>APFE030776768.1:15000-44967 GCA_000404065.3 Pinus taeda
CTCAAGGAATTGGTATTATCACCGTTAAGAGGGAGTTGAGCTCCCATCTTCATCTAAAATATGTTATAATGTACCTGGGCTGAAGAAGAACTCGATCTCTGTAGTTGTATTAGAGGATAGAAGCTATGATGTTGTATTCAGTAAGGGTAAAGCCTTTCTAAAGCATGTGGCTACCGGGCAAGTGAAACAAATTGGAGTTAGAGTGAAAATTTTCTACAAGCTAGAGCTAGACTTCGCCATGCATGCAGTTATACCTCCATGAGTGAGGTGGGGCAATCTAGAGACTTAAACCCAAATTTGCAAAATTGGGCAGATCCATAGGAGAGTAGTAGTAGTTGCAGTATACTTTCCTCATGGATCATTACCTTGCTACAGGGGCCCACAATATTTAGTAGCATAATGATCAATGTCAGTTGGTGTAGTCAAATGTTGAGGAGCAAAAAGCAGTGTTTATAGCAGTGCAAGAGGCATAGTGCAAGATCAACAACAATGTAGTTTTCCTAGTAGAGAGTTGCAGAGACACAGGCAATTAAGTATTTTTTGGATGCTTCTTAGTTTCATTTGTTGTAGTAACAACAACAATAGTGAGAAGTAGTGCTACAGTACATTCCATAGAAGATTGATTGGGTTTGTGCAGAGCCCTTTTCTTGCTAAGGGGGAGTGGTAGAAATGTAGCAAGAAAAGACTCAATTTTTACTTGTGTAACAATCCTAGTGAAAATTCCATGTAAAAGGTAACAAAGGCAAAATAATAACCATGATTATGGGACACTTATTCCAAGCTTAATGTTGGGCAAGACATCCTAGAATGGGTGTTCATTTCGGTTATTATGGCTAAGGAAATTTACAAAGGCAATGGAAAAGGCTTTGGAAAGGCAAAATGACATTTCTAGCAATTTATTTAAGAAAATAATGGAAATTATGAGAAAAGGAAGGTGAAAGGTCACAAGTTCCATGTGAGGATGAAAATGAAGAAAAATAGTGGAAAAATGAAGAAAATAAAGGCCACATTAATAAAAAGGCTTTTGAGAATTAGTTGGTACCTTTTTGTTGATTTAGTTTTGGAGCTCTCTCTCTATTCTTTCTCTCACACACTCTTGGACACTTACAATTTTCTTGGAGCGCTTTAGCTTTGGATCAAGAAAGGAAAAGAAGGCAAAGAGGAAGCAAAGAACAAGCAAGGAAGAGTAGGATCAAGTAGCTACAATGAGTTTATTTGCAGGTATCAATTTGCATGTGTGATTTCCTTGCTAGATTTGGCATGCATGGTTATGCATGTGTGTTCTTAGTTCTCTTTTTGTCATGGGCATGGGTTTTTCCAGGTGTGGAAATGTTCTTCAACCTTGTCTTTCCAATTCCCAAATAGTGATGGTGAGATGGGGTTCTCATGTTTTAGTTGAGTTGGATTGTCGAATGGATTTGAAGCTTAGTGAGGTGGATCTCTGAATGAAATAACACATGGCCTAGTGATCCCTGAACCAAATTGTGGATTGCGGTAAATCCATGTATTGTGTGCCTTGGTGGGCCTGGGAATCCTCAACCGGTGAATGGCGGGATATACAGTAAATCCTAGAGGTGGTTTCCCTTGATCACGCCTAGGAATCCTTGTCGGTGAATGGAGGGATATACGGTAAATCCTGGAGGGTGGTGTCTCAATTATGGACTAATGATCCCTAGATTAGAGTGTGGGTTGCAGTAAAGCCTTGATTCTAGGAGACAAGAAAGTTCCTCACGATGTAGGTGGAGAAATTTGGTGGCATCCATGCTTGTTTATGGACTAGTGATGCGGTGAGGATTGCGATAAAGCCTGGTTCTATTGATGAGGGTGAGGTGGCTTAGCCTCGGGAAGCCCCGATTGGTTCTTTTGGTTTGAGTCCCACATTCATGCTTGGAATATGGCACATGGGTGATTGGCTGAAGAGAGACTTGCTCAACCAATCTACGGTCAGGTGGAACGTGGCAGTTCCATACCGAGTTGGCTTTTGCATTCATTAATAAGAGTTTCTTTCCTTGGTATTTTATGAGCTGATATATTGGATTATATGTGGCATTTATGGTTGTTGTATCCTCATCATTTTTGTTGATTATATGTTGGTTATGAATATGTTTTATGACAGTGAAAATGTATGGTTCTCATCATGTTTTTATTTGTAAATAAATGAGAAATGAATATATGACCTAATAGATGATAATGCATCTAATGTGATAAGGCACCAATGCTTCTTAGTGATTCTCATATAAGTATAAGACCCCTATGCTCATATATGTTATTATGACCTGTAGGATGCATATTTGTGACATGTTTGATGAAATGGTTGTTATGGATAGTAAGGGTCCAATCAGGTCCTTGTTTAAGAATTTACGTTGGCATCATTGTCTCTATGTTTTTGTTCATTTCTGCAAATTCCATGAAGTTCTAGGCACTAACTGGATCCTAGCCCTGGAATTTAGCCTTAAATCTCGCAGTCGCTAGCATAGCACTGGTAGAAAAAGGCTACAGTCACACTTAGGTAGGCTCATGGGAGCGACTGGGACCCTCAGTCGCTTGGAGGGATTGGCAAGGGAGCGGCAGGGGTTCTATGTCCTTGAACTATTGAGTTTCCTCAAGGGTTGGTCACCTGGAAAGGTGGGGTAGCTCCTAGAGGTTCTGTAGGATGTATGAATGGCCAGTTTGGTTGTGTTTTGTCGATTCCACTTCCTTAAGGTGACCTAGGAGGTTGAATTAGATCACAGTAGCCTCTCGTCACATGTTTACCTCGGTTGGCTGGTTACTTGGGTAGATGTGGGAGGAGGGTGTTACAGAGTGGTATAAGAGCATGGTTCACCTCTTGGAATGGATGGGCGGTGTGTTGATCATGCATTCATGTTAGTTGCATATGTGCTCTCATGTTTGAGGTCTATGTACTAATTGTGTATGCATGGTGTTGGTTATGGTTGTAGTGGTGTAAGTTAATGGGGTTGTTGTTAGATGTGTTTATCATGAGTTTATGTCAGTTATGCACTAGATATTCATGTCGGTGTTTGTATGTAAGGTGTATGCATGTGTGTCATACATATGTTGTTATGAATACATTGATATGGGTGCAGTTGTCATGCATGAGGTCATGATGTGTGGTTAATGTGATCATGCATTGATGACTAGACTATGGTTAGGAAGATATCTATATGTTGTTATAATTACGTTTATACATGTATTGTGCTAATATGGTCGGTCTTGTAGATGAGATACCCTCCTCGAGTTATACTAAGGTATGTTGGTTTGTTTATGATTTTGTTTAGCTAACATAGTGTGCCTTGCAGGAAGAGAACAAGATGAATAGAAAGATGGTAGACTACAAAGATTCTCCTTATGAATCATATGAGCAACATGGTGTTGGGCACTCTTCTAACTTACAGACACATTGATGAGTTTGAAGGAAGAAACAAGGATTTGTAAAGCAGATAATGACAGAATCATGCAGGCACAATAGAAAGAAGTAAAAGTCAATGCAGTAATCCTTTAGAGTTTGTTAGACTTGCAAAGACAAGGACCACTCCGGATCAGCTATGGACAGGAGAATGGGACTAACGGGGCATATGGAAGTAGGTCTCAGGGTGGTCACATGTCAGAAAGAGATGACACGATCAAAGATGGTAGATTATTGGATACTCTAGATATGAGAGGTGATGGAAACAAGTATTATTCTAGTTTTGGTTCTGATAAGTATCATGATTGTCATCGTTATCACCCTTACAGGAGGAGTGATAGGGGATACTTGATGGATGAGTTTAATAAAGCATAGCCACTGACTTTTGATGATGAGTTGAAGAAGCCTAAAGATGCAGAGGCTTGGTTACTTGGTATGAATAAGTTCTTTTCTCTGCATGAGTATGCAGAGAATATGAAGGCCAAAATAGTTATCTTCAACCTCAAAGAGAAAACAAATATCTGATGGGAATATGTAAAACAGGTCAGAGACATCAGGACAGAGGAGTTGAGTTGGCATGAATTCAAGAGATTCTTCAAAAAGAATTACTTGTCGGAAAGGTACTACGATAACAAAGCCAAGGAATTATATGAGCTCAAAATGGGATCGATGACAGATGAGGAGTATACGACCAAGTTCTTGGAGCTATTGAGGTATGTATTGTATCTTAAAGATGAAAAGGCTAAATTTTAGAGATTTTCTAGTGGATTTCCATTAACATTTAGAGATCAGATTGAGTATGATGAGCCTCTATCACTTGGGGAAGTTATTGGGAAAATAAATCATTGTTATGAGCAGTGAAAGCATAAGTATGAATCTCAGCAAGAATGGGAAGGGAAAGATAAAAGTAAAGGTAAATGGCAGCTGAAAAGAACAAGGCCTCAGAATGCAGAAGAGAAAGATAATGTTGCACCGCATAAGAAGTTCAATGCAGCTAGACAGAGACATGGATAACAAAAGTAGAATAAAGGTGATGGTATAGGATGTTTGGAGTGTTGGACATGCTGTAATGAGCATCTTAAGAGAGATTGTTTGCAGAATCAGGGAGGTAGGACTCAGATCTATAGTGCATAGAAGGCACAAACTGTTGGGGATGTTGGGCAGAGCATTCCTCATATCTATGCAGCGCTGGATAATAAGCAGGCAGATCATCAGGCATCTATCATTGAGATGGACAATAAGCTTTGTGATCAAATTGTTTCTATTATAGTTATGTTAACCCTAACTTGGTGGATATGTGTGGTTTAAATAAAGAAGTGCATGCAAAATATTGGTTAGTATGGTTGGCTACATGTACAAAGAAGAGAGTTCATCATTGGGTAAGAGATTGTGCATTTGAGTTGAATGGCATGCCTACTTCAACACATTTGAACGTATTACCGTTGGGATCATATAGTATGCATTTGGGTATGGACTGGCTATATCTTCATAGGACCAAAGTGGATTGTTATGACAAAGCTATTGAGTGCTTGGATGACAATGGGGAGAAAAGAATCTTGCGGGGTAAGAAGAAAACAACATCAGTTAGGATGGTGACAACTATGCAGGTAAAACATAGTCGTAAAAAAGGGTGTGTGTTATTTGTAGTACACATTTATAGTGATAATAGTAAGGAGGATGAGGATGCATAGGTATTGAGCAGGTACCTAATCTTGCAATAGTTTTAGGATATGTTTCCAGCAGAGATCTTAGAGTTTCCGCCTCACAGAGAAGTGGACTTCTCCATTGAGTTGGTACCAGGGGCAACACCAGCATCAAAGACACCATACAGGATGAGCACTCTAGAGTTAGTAAATTTGAAGTTGAAGTTGAAGGAAATTCTTGACAAGGGATACATTAGGCCAAGTGTATCACTGTGGGGTGCACCAATCTTGTTTGTGAAGAAGAAAGACAATACTCTTAGGTTATGCATTGATTACAGGTAGCTGAACAAGGTGACCATCAAGAGCAAGTATCCATTACTGAGGATTGATGACTTGTTTGATCAGTTGAAGGGAGCAACAATATTCTCAAAGATTGATTTAAGATCTGAATATCATCAACTACACGTCAAGGAAGAGGAGATTTACTAAACAACTTTTTGAAACAAGTATGGGAATTATGAGTTTGTTGTAGTTCCATTTGGTTTGACTAATGCTCTAGCTACCTTTATGTGTTTGATGAATAGTGTGTTGCGTCCTTATCTGGACAAGTTCATTATTGTATTCATTGATGACATTTTGATATATTCTAAGAATGAGGAAGAGCATGCCAAACATTTAGCAACAATATTGAGATTGATAAGAGAGCTTCAATTGTATGCTAAGCTTAGTAAATGTAGTTTCTTTCAGACAAAGGTGCATTACTTGGGACATGTTGTTTATAAGGAAGGCACAACAGTGGATCTAGAGAAGATAAGAGCTATCATGGAGTGGGCAACTCCTAGAAATGTGGTTGAGGTAAGATCATTCATGGGGCTAGCAGGCTATTATAGGAGGTTCATCAGGAACTTCTCTCAGATTGCATATCATATTACATCATTGTAGAAGGAAGGTAAGACATTTGAATAGACAGAGGAATGTGCAACAAGTTTTGAGCATTTAAAGTAGTTATTGACAAACACTCCAGTGTTAAAGATTGCGAACCCGAACAAAGAGTTTGTAATGTGTACAGATGCTTGCAAGAGAGGACTTGGTGGAGTCCTCATGCAAGAGGGATAAGTAGTATGTTATGAGTCGCAGAAACTGAATGAGCATGAACAAAACTATCTGACACATGATCTTGAGTTAGCAATGATCATTCATGCGTTGAAGATGTGGAGGCACTATCTTCTTGGTAGGAGGTTTGTATTTATGAGTGATCATAGGGGTTGAGATACTTGTTTGACCAGTTGAATTTGAATGCTAGGAAAGCTAGATGGTTGGCCACGATCAATGAGTTTGACTTTGAGATCAGGTATATCAAGGGTAAAGAGAACAAGGTTGCAGATGCTCTTAGCAGACATATACAAGTAAATCACATTGCAATTATGAGTTCTTATGGGACAGACTTACAAGATCATATTTTACAGGCAAGTCAGTAGGATAATAGGTATAGAGAGCTTATGCACAAGTTACAACAGAGTACAAGTATAGGTAGTGGTACAAGTATTGGTGTAGGTGCATAGGATGCAGACTATCATCTCTTAGCAAATGACTTGATCAGATTTAGGGACATGATATATGTGCCAGACAGCAGTGAGCTCAAGAATATTATCTTGAGGGATTTTCATGTGAAACCATATTTAGGTTAGCCGGGATATCAAAATACATTGACAACGGTGAAGAATTTCTACTATTGGCTGAACTTGAAGAAAGAAGTGGCAGAGTTTGTGGCGATATGTTTGGACCGTCAACGGGTAAAGGCAGAATGTAAGCATCCAGGTGGACTACTACAGCCGATTGCAATTCTAGAATGGAAATGGGTGGTCATTTCCATGGATTTCATCACAGGTTTGTTGAGAACATATAGACAAAATGATTCCATCATGGGTGTGGTGGACAAGTTGACTAAGGGAGCACACTTCATTCCAGTGAAGACTATGTATTCAACTAGTGATGTGGCACAGGTGTTCATCAAAGATGTGGTCAGATTGCATGGTGTTCTGAAGAATATTGTGTCGGACAGGGATGAAAAGTTCACTTCCAAGTTTTGGAAGGAATTGTTTGTAGGTTTAGGTACGGAGTTGGCCTTCAGTACAACTTACCATCCGTAGACAAAGAGGGTCAACAGGATATTGGAGGACATGTTGAGGATGTATGTGATGCATCAACAAAGGAGATGGGAACAGTACCTTTTGTTGGTCGAGTTTGCTTATAATAATGGTTACCAGGAGTCTTTGAGGATGAGTCCATTTGAGGCACTCTATGGGTGGAGTTGCAATACTCCCATCAATTAGAGTGATCGAGTGAACATGGTATTGATTGGAGTAGATATGTTGGCAGAGATGGAATAAGAAATGTTGGTGATAAAAAAAAGAATCTAAAGGAAACACGGGACAAGCGAAAAATCTATGCAGATTGGAACATGTTGTTTAAGGAGTTTAAGGTTGGGGAACAAGTGTACTTGCACATCAAGCCAAAGAAGAGCTCCTTGCGGATTGGATCGTGTGCCAAGCTGGCACCTTGGTTTTGTGGACCTTTCAAGATCCTTGAAAGGATTAGACTTGTAGCCTATTGACTTTCAATGCCTCTGAAAATAAAAGTCCATGATGTTTTCCATGTTTCATAACTTAAAAAATATTTTAAAGATGTTGATCATGTGATTGATTGGTTTGTATTGTAGGTGGATCCAGATGGAGAATTCTCTGGGGGTCATGTTAGTATGATTGCCATGGTATTATGTTGTCATGTTGGTTTGCTTCTCAACAGGATGATCATTGTAAATACTGCAACGAACTAAATTGTAAAGATCCATGGTTAGTATGTTTTGCTTTCAGTAGTCTTGTTGGTTATAGGTGTCATTGAACACCGAGGACGGTGTTCCCCCAAGGGGGTGTGTTCTGCAACATCCCTGGTGAAAATTTCATGTAATAAAAGTTAATAAAGGAAAAATAATAACCATAGTTATGGGACACCTATTCCAATATGAATGTTGGGCAAGACATCCTAGCGTGGGCGTTCGTTTAAGTTATTATGGCTAAGGAAATTGGAAAAGGCAATGACAAAGGCTTTGGAAAGGAAAAATGGAAAATTTGGAAATTTATTTATGAAAATAATGGAAATTAGGAGAAAAGGAAGGTGAAAGGTCACATGTTGCATGTGAGGAGGAAAATGAAGGAAAATAATGAAAAAAATGAAGAACATAGAGGCCACATTAATAAAAAGGCTTCTGAGAATCAGTTGGTACCTTTTTGTCAGTTCAATTCTGGAGCTCTCTCTCTATTCTCTCTCTCTCACTCTTTGACACTTAGAGTTTTCTTGGAGCACTTCATCTTTGGATCAAGAAAGGAAAATAAGGCAAAGAGAAAGCAAAGATCAAGCAAGGAAGAGTAGGATCAAGCAGCTACAACGGGTTTACTTGCAAGTATCAATTTGCATGTGTGATTTCCTTTCTAGATTTGGCATGCATGGTTATGCATGTGTGTTCTTGGTTCTCTTTTTGTCATGGGCATGGGGTTTTCCAGGTGTGATAATGTTCTTCAGCCTTGCCTTACCATTTTCGAATAGCCATGGTGATATGGGGTTCTCATGTTTTGGTTGATCTGGATTGCTGGATGGAATCAAAGCTAAGTGAGGTGGATCTCTGAATGAAAGAACACATGGCCTAGTGATCCCTGAACTAGACCATGGATTGCGGTAAAGCCACTAGCCTAGTAACCCTTGAACCGAACTGTGGGTTGCGCTAAAGCCAGGTATTGTGTGCCTCGATGGGCCTAGGAATCCTCAACCGATGAATCATGGGATATACGGTAAAGTCTAGAGGTGGTTGCCCTTGACTAAGCCTATGAATCATTGTGGTGAATAACGAGATGTATAGTAAATCTTAAAGGGTGGTGTCTCAATTATGGCCTAGTGACCCCTAGATCAGATTGTGGGTTGCGGTAAAGCCTAGAGACTAGTATACAGGAAAATTCTTCACGGTGTAGGTGGAAAAATCCGGTGGCATCCATGCTTGTTTATGGCTAGTGATCTGGTGAGGATTACGGTAAAGCCTAATTCTATTGATGAGGGCGAGGTGGTTTATCCTCAATAAGCCCTGGTTGGTTCTTTTGGTTTAATTCCCACATTCATGCTTGGAATATGGCATGGGGGTGATTGGCTGAATAGAGACTTGGCTCAGCCAATCTACAGTTGGGTGGAACGTGGTAGTCCCATACCAGGTTGGCTTTTGCACTCATTAATAAGAGTTTCTTTCCTTGGTATTTTATGAGCAAATGTACTGGATTATATGTGGCATTTATGGCTATTGTATCCTCATTATTTTTGTTGTCTATATGTTGGTTATGAATATGTTTTATGACAGTGAAAATGTATGGTTCTCGTCATGTTTTGATTTGTAAATGAATGAGAAATGAATATATGACTTAATAGATGATAATGCAGCTAATGTGATAAGGCACCAATGCTTCTTAACAATTCTCAGATAAGTATAAGAACCATATGCTCAAATATGTTATTATGACCTGTAGGATGCATATGTGTGACATGTTTGACGAAATTCCTATAGTGGCTAATAGGGGTCCAGTCAAGCCCTTGTTTAAGAATTTGCATTGGCATCATTGTCTCTATGTTTCTTTTCATTTCTGTGAATTCCATGAAGTTATGGGTAGTTACTGGGTCCTAGCCTTGGAATTTAGCCTTAAATATCGCAGTCGTTGGCATAACACTTGGAGAAAAAGGTTACAGTCGCACTCAGGTAGGCTCATGGGAGCGACTAGAACCCTTAGTGGCTTGGAGGGCTTGGTAAGGGAACGACTGGAGTTATAGGTCCTTGAACTGTTGAGTTTCCTGAGGGGTTGGTCACCTGGAAAAGTGGGGTAGCTCCTGGAGGTTCTGTATGATGTATGGATGGTCAGTTTGGTTGTGTTTTGTCGGTTCCACTTCCTTAAGGTGACCTAGGAGGTTGAATTAGATCATAATAGCCTCTCGTCACATGTTTACTCTTATTGGTTGGTTACTTGGGTAGATGTGGGAGGAGGGTGTTACAAATTGTGACTTAGTCAAATTAAGTAATTCAATTTTTCACATCAGCAAGATAACTTGGATTTCAGTTAACTAGAGTGACATGGTCTCATCTCCTAGTTAGATGAGTAAATTTAAGTTTTTAGGCTAAGAGTAGAGTTGTGCATGTAAATATTGCTAAGGTTTAGCAATCTAGTTGAGTTATTGTTAGTTGAACTTAGTTAACTGAGGTCTAGTGACTAGTTGAGTCAGTTGAGTAGTTAATACTGATGTTAACTCATTGATCTCTCAATTAACTAATCAATCAACTAAAAATAGACATAATCATGCATGGAATTCGAATTGCCTGGTTGAAGTGGAGGAAAAGGCATGTTTGTATTTATATTTGTATATTGTTGAGCGTACAATGCTTTTGCACTAAGTAGGTGATCAATTCCTAAAGCTATTGCATAAGGAAATAGGGAATTTCTCCTATTTTTTAGGGGCTAATTCCTCGAGGATTATGCAAGGAAATAGGAGGTTGAATGAGGCTTGAATTGAATAAGTGTTGGTCAGGGCAAGTCATGAAGTGGGAAGTTTATAGGGAAGGGTGTGCTTCAGGATTGAAGCAAGACATTGTAATACTTTCTCATTCTCATATGATTAATGAAAATCAATGGAGGGGTTTTTCCCAGTTGGGTTTCCCTCTAAATCATTGTGTTATTGTGGTTTTAATGGTTGCATGTCATTATATGTGTTTCTATGATTTCCATTATGCAAAATTGAAGAGGAAATTTGTAATCCCTTGTTTTCAGTTTGAATCCATTAGTAGTAGCAGATTTCTATTAATTTCTACACGGAAGAAACTGAAATGGGAATTTGTAAAAATATCTTAGGGAGAACCTATGAGATGACATTTAAAGTAGTGAACACACGAACCAATAAGAATCACTTGTGTGGGACATCAGGGTGCATTAGATTTTCTTTGTGTAAAGCTAATTTGTCTTAGAGATTTGGAATAGGCGGGCAACAAAGGAATTTTGGGGAAAACCTTCAGAGATGACAGAAAACATTTACAGAGAAATGTCTACTATCGGGAAAATGTTGTCTCGAAGATTAAGTCTTGGCATTTTCGAGAAGGTCTGCACAAGAAATCTTTGAGAAGTATCTTTCTAGATGACATGGATGAAGGGCCCAATAAGGAGTGTTGAAACAAAAGAAAAGTTATTGATTGTATAAATGGGTTATTTACAATGTTCATTATTTGATGAAAAATATCGCCCACAGTGGTTCTAGCTGTTAGGCCTTGTATATATATATATATAATCAATCTTGGTTGCGATGATTATTTAACCCTAAAGTCATATATTAATGAAAAATATAGGATTTTAAAAGTTTTTTGGTTTTTTAAAGGGGAGCATTTTACTGAAAGATAGAAAAATATAAGATAAAAATTCAAAAGGGTCCCCATTTTTTATTATGATGAAATACAAAAATGGGGGCTTGCTGTTTGTTACAACTGTGCCTTAAATGTTGTTGATGCCTCTAATGATTTAGTGCATTCAAAATGTCCATTACAAATGATTTTAGGGAAATTTAAGTTGGATTTAGTTCTTTAGATTTTGATGATGCTTTATTAGAAAAAAAATTGCATTATAGGTGTGTATATAACATCAACATAAAGTAGATTGGAAGAAGTGTTCTTCATTGATGTTTACACGGCTTATAAACATGTTTTTAACCCATCAATCAAAATCAACTCTTATTGTGAGCGTTTATTCAATAATGGAACCTCCTAATAATGAACAAGCCTCTCACTTTTCATATTTAGGCTCCCCAACTATAATTTGAGGGAGGAACTAACTTCAAATAGGGAAATATCAAAACACCTTTTACTTTTATGTTCATAACCTATAAGTAAAGAAGGAATTTTCTATATTGTTGAATGTGCCATGAAAATTGATACCTTTTTAGAGAAGGCACTATTTGTATTTATGAATGTGCCATGAAAATAAAACCCTCTTTATTATTATTTTTGAATGGTTATAGAATTTTTGTGCAAAATGTAGGCATCAAAGAGCATAGCTGACAAAAAATAACTTTTTACATGAAATTCTTTTAGAATCACTCTTTTAAATTATTTTATGAGCCTTTATAGGAAAATTTTAAGTGCTTAATCACATAAGGAAAGTGTTTTTGAAGTCTTCTAAGGTACACTAGTTTGCATTAACATGATTTCTAGGGATGATATCCATAAATGTGGAGAAGCATCCATTTGGTTTTAGTATGAGGTTTTCCTTAGGGAAGAAATGACATATATATGGCTAGTTCTATGCCAACAAGTGCCCAATTGAAATCCCCTTAGGCAAGGTGCATCAATCTACATTGGTGGGTTTAGTAAGAATGCCATCCACAAATGTGGGGAATCATCCCTTGGGTTTTCCCATTATGTTTTCCTTGATTATACAATTATACATGCATAGATGCATGTATGTATATGTGTATAATTCCTATCCATGAGGGAACTCAATCAATTGATGCAACATTTGTGAGGTAATTGACAGTAATCCATCATGCTATGCAAAGACGCTGATTCATTTCTTCTGGAGTTAGGCATGCTATGTTTGTGCCACCTACTATAAATGGATACCATCATTGAAGTGAGGGGAAGTGCTTGGGAATTTCCCAAAGAGATCATTTCAATGGAAAAATATATAGAATATTTTCCATAGTGTCATGCTCTCTCTTCACTCTATTCATAGCTATTGAAATCATATGAATCAATACATTATAAAAACACTTAATTGTTCAGTAACATGTGGAGTTGTGTTTCTCTTTCTGTTATCACTAGTTACTGAAAAGTCAACATAATGCACCTTCTTTGACATGGTTTTCTAGCACTTTTTTTAATAGGAATCTAGAGAGAGAGAGAGAGAGAGCCAATTATGATTCCTATAAGTGAGGCACACTAGCATACATCAATGGGTTTCTTGGGGATGCCATCCATAAATGTGGAGAGGCATTTGTTTGGTTTCACCATGAGGTTTTCCTTGAGGAAACAAATGATACATACATATACTTCATTACCAACAGGTGCCCAGTTCAAATCCCCCTGGGTAAGGTTCATTGATATGTACATCGAAAAGTTTAGTAGGGATTACATCCACAAATGTGTGAAAGAATCCATTGGGTTTCCCCGTGATGTTTTCCTTGATTATACATACATACACACATGCATATACATACATGTGTATGTGTACCTGTATTATTCCCATCCTCGAGGGTTAACTCAATCAATTGGTACCAGTATTTCAAGGTAATTGTCAATAATTCAAGATGATATAGAGATCCCTCGTTTAGTTCCCATGGGTTTAGGCGTACTAAGTCCATGCCACATACATTGGGTACCATCCTTGAAATGAGGGGAAGTTCTTGGGAATTTCCTACAGAGTTGTAATTTCCAAGGAGAAAAAATATAAAATGTTTGCCTTAGTGTAACAATCTCTTTACTTTATTAATGACTATTGAATTCATGTGAAGAGATACATTATAAAAACATTTAATTTTTAAGTAATATTCAGAGTTATGTTTTCTCTTTATGTTACCTAGTTATTGAAATGTCAATAAAATGCACCTTATTTGACATGCTTTTCTAGCACTTTTTTTTTCCATAGGAATCTAGTTAATTTTGTTTTTGTGGTGATGGAATTGATGAAATCCATATGTTGAGATTGCATATTCTAGGTACTCTACATGTTTTTTATGCTAGTAAATTGATTTATAGCATTGATAATGCCCACTGGAAATTATTTTGTGGGGATTTAGGTTGGATTTATCTCATTAAATTTTCAAAATGTCTCGCTAAAAAAATGCATTATGGTGGCTAATGCATGTGTTTGTAGGAAGAAGTGTACTTCATTGATGTCTACAAAAATGTATAAACATGCGAGCAAACCATCTATCAAAGGTAATTCTTATTATGAATATTGATTCAATTATGAAGGTAGAAAATAAGAGGGGGTCAGATCTATGAGCAATGCACAAACCTCCTCATGTTTGGGCTCCACTAGCTACAATTAAGGAAAGAATTAATTTCAACAAGGGACATATCAAAACATATTTTTCTTCTACTTTCAAAACTTATAAGAGAATTAGGCATTATTTATGTTGATGAATATGCCATGAAAATTGGGACCTCTTTATTTTTGAATGATTATAGAAGAGTTGCATAAAAGGAAGACATCAACAAGCATATACAACAACAAAAAAATTGGTGCAACTCTTTTAGAATGGTTCCTTTAAATTATTTCATAAGCCTTGATAAGAAAATTTGAAGTGCTTACATGCAAAATGTACTTTTCATGTTTTTTTGCAATAGAAAAAAATGATTTTTTTCATGTGATATGTGTGTGTGTGAGAGAGAGAGAAAGTGATAGGTAGGTACCTTATTATGATTTCCCTAAGTGAGGCATACTAGCTTGAATGAACAGGTTTCTTATGGATGCCATCCATACATGTGAAAAAGCATCCATTTGGTTCCATCATTATTTACACACACACACACGCACACACGCATGCATGCACGCGCGCGCGCACACACACACACACACACACACACATACCCACACACACACACACATTTCAGTTCTCGGGGAACTCTCAGACAAGAAGGCTTGAAGCTATTACACAAAGTTACATTGATTTATGAGCTCAACATGTCACACGTAGGCATTGACTTCGATTATGGAGGATAACAACATTTCCACCAACCACCCAAGCCATTATGGTGGCCAATATGTGCATGCGTGGGAAGAAATGTACTTCACTATTGTCTACAAAATCTTATAAACATGCAATAAAACCATATAGAAAAAGTAGCTCTTAATGTGAATATTGATTCAATTATGGAGGTAGAAAATGAGAGTGGGTAAGATCTCTAAGCAATGCACAAAACTCTCCATGTTTGGGCTTGTTGACCAAAATTTTCGATCAACACAAAATTTTGAACTTTTTAATTCTCATACCCTTTATAAATTTATTTGGTCCCTAATATCTAATATCTCTCTTGATTAGATTTCTCCCTTTATTTTTCAATGTTTGATTAGATTCCTTATCTAAGACCTAATGATGAGCCGCATTTGCTAGCTCGAAATGTGACTGCAAATATTTGAATGTGATGGATCTAGAAATGCAAAATCAAAATTGATCTTCTCGCAAAAGACTTAACTTTTAAATTTAGGACATACTACCATGACCCCATTTTGATTGATCTTAGCATTCAATTCGACATGGTTCTCGATAAGTTGATCACATGGTTGTTACCTTGGGGGAAAATATCATCATTAAAGCACCATTATGTAATGCTATGACAAGTAATTGATGGAGTTAGTAACATCCGGTATCACCTTCCTTGTTAAGTGAACATTATGAGTCTATTATACCAAGCAACTTGAGGCTATCAAAAGAAAGGATGACACGTAGGAGGGAATAAGCCTTATTGTGGAGATACTCTTAATACACTTGCAAGGGAGAGTTGTGGCTATTAGTAGTCTATTGCATACAAGTGGTATTCTGAATCACTAGAAGATAAACAATGCACCAACCAAGCTTTGGCGTTTGGAATAGTAAATGAAGGTTATATGCTTGAAGTATTGGACTTCACAAATGATGTTTCATGATGTGCAATGAAGTTTGATAAGCGTGAAAGGGTAATTCACCTTGAAAATATTAGTTGAGATCCTATGCATTTAACACCAATCTTTTTTGAAAAATGTCATGACTACCGACTCTGCATAAACAGTCTTTGAGGTAAATGAATTCATCAAAGGACAAGGAGGATGTAGTAAAATCTTGAGAAGTTTTCTAAAGAACCCTTCTCCCACCTTAATGGATGCTTCTCAAATTCAAGGTCACCAATCTGAATGAATTTTAGAGAAAATAATAGAATTTTCGCTCAAACACATGGCTCAAACACTTGAAGGCTTGATGGAATGACAGAAATAATTATCTAAAACAATTTATTAGTGATTGTGAAAATGTCCATATAAGAATTACTAATTCATTCTATAAATTTGTTGACATGGTAAAAAATTAAATGGCACACACATAGTAGTTGATGCCATATTAACAAAAGAAATAATGACGTAAAAGTTAGATGAATGTGTATTTTATGGGCCAAGACTTCGTAAATAACCACAAACTTTTCTAAAAAAGATAATAAACGGTGGTTAGTTAACTATGTCAACAAGAATGATGACCAAGAGATTGTGATGCATCAACCAAGTGCCGAACTATATGAAATTGAAGAAGAAGTCTCTAATGTTTGAGTAAAGCATGAGATAACCATGGCGCCATTATGAGACTTCATCGAGTAAATAGGAGAGAGTCTTTTCCAAAATCATAAGTAAAGTGTCTCTTTTGGTCTTTCCTTCTCTTCATTATTTCTTCTCATTTAATAATCATTCAAACATCTCACTTTAGAGTCTAAAGAGTATTAAGGTTGATTCCTAATTGTTAAATATCTTATCTTCCAAATTTCCTTTTCCTATTTAAATGATCTACAAGAGCCCCATCCTAGTCCTTAAATGGAAGAATGCATTTTAATTTCTCAACTATTATAAAATTTATTCAAATATCTATATATTTTTTAAAAGCTTCCACAAAGAACTAGCAGGAGTTCATAGCTAGTGTGATAATTTTACTTAGATTTTTAAGCTTAAGATTGCAAATTTGTAACTCCTTTCATCCCTATGAGTTTAAATGCAATTATCCTTTAAATTTCTCTACAAAAGTGTTTCATATTTCTTTTACCTGTCCAATGTGTGATGCTTTCCTTTCTATTATGTTGGAAAATTATGTCTAATAAATATATAACTTTTATTTATGCTTATGTGAATGATGTATTATATCATTGTTAATACCCATTTCATATAAAGCCTAGCCCTGTCTCACACATTCTTGATTTGCATTTTTAACTTTATTTTCTTTATTTAAACGAGGAGTGCCATCTCTATCAGAACGAGGGGGGAGTTTTTTTCCCTCAAATGTTGTCTTTGAAACTTTGACCAACCCCAACAATCAACATTTATGGGAAACTCCATTGGGATATAAACAAAAGGTTGGTTTTAAGGACCAATAAAAATATACATTTTTTTTTATGACTCATTAAGATCCTATCCAACCTCATATACTCGATATACTTGAAGACGAGAAAAGTGCGTTAAATCAATATATAATTTGGGCTTGCAAATTAAATGATCTCAACAACAACTTGAGAAATTTTGGCAAGTTATTGCCTAACAAGAAATACTTATTGAAATACAAAGAGAAAGAAACCCACATCAATTGTTGGATCATCTCAAGACTTTTGAAGTTCCAATAACAAGGAGTTAAAAAAGACTTTTGAGGCAGTTCAAGAAGTTCAACTAAGGGCTCTATAATATTAGAAGAACAAATCTTAAAAAAGAAGCGAATACAGTGGGATATCAAGAAGAACAAGAACTAAGGTGTGAAAGAAGGGAAGAAAGAAGAAATGAAGAAAGACAAGAAAGATGGAATAGAACAAGTAACACATGATGTAACATTGGAAGAAGACAAAGGTCTAGCCCTCTTGATCTTAAAGGGGAACACCACCTTCTTCCTATCCTTCCACGAGGAGTTCTTCTTGTTTTGAATGGTGATGGCATTATGGATCCAAAGAAACATCTTGACCAATTCTTGACTATATGTGATATTAATTTAATTCAACATGATGATGTCATGGTAAAAGTCTTCTTAAAAACCCTAATTGGACCAGCATATGATTGCCATCTTTCACTCCTTGCTGGAATAATTTCTTCTTTGAGGATATGGAAGAGGTATTCATGATGAGACATGCTCGCCACCAATTGCATATAATACCTTACTAACAAAGTTCACCCAAATTCATCTCGCAAAAAAGAAAAGATCAAAGATTTTAATATCTGCTTTCCGGACTATGCAAAAAATTCCTAAATATCAACAACCCAATGATCCAGTGGCATTTGGATGTTATAGCCATTGATTTTTGTAACTATGGTCGGCCTTCATAATGCATGTTTGACTCATTTTGAATTTGTAAAGCATATTTAAATGCTTAGAGTCAAAATAAAATTATTTTGAGTAAAAGTCCCATTGGGACTTTAAAAAGAAAGAAATTTGAATTTTTTAAATTAAATTTTGGCTCCAAAATGTAAGGTCAGCCTCCTCCTAGTCAAGTCGGCCCTCCAAAATGACAAGTTGGCTCCAGCCAGGGACGCACCCATTCAACCTAAGGAAAAACTATTTAAAGGGCCAATTTGTTCCTCCATGATTCCATGATAGACTCACACCTTTTGAGGTAATGCCAACCTACTCTAAGGCATATATTTAGCTCGCATCTATGAGGTCTGTGAGCTATAGAAATTTGTCATTCTAAGGTGTGCGATCTGTTGAAAATGGAAAGAAGAAAACCCTAATTTAATTTCCCCTTGAATTAAATTAGGGGAAAATTGTAATTCCACATCACAAGACAACAAGAATGAGTTAATTAAGTTTATTTCACTTAGTTGGCTCAATTAATTTGAGTTGAGGGCCTAACTTGAGTCATGTAGAGTGGTTCCTAAATTTTAGGAGCCTAGGGTGAGTTTAATTTGAGTTGTAATAATTTAATTCAGTTAAACTGAGTTAACATCATTTAAGCTAGTTCCAACTATTGGAGGAACGAGAAGGAGGTCGAGCAATGGGATGCAGCTTCAGTGTTCAACCAGTTAACTGATAAACCAGTCATAATTAACTCATGCATGCATGAATTTAGAGTTAACCAGTTGAGATTAGAGTTCAAGGGCAGTGTACTATCAGTTGTATAATTTTCCAAGTTGCACAAGTGGTGCATGCAGTCAAAGAAGGGCCTATAGGGATTGCGTAATTCTAATTGGGAATTTCCCTAATTAATAGGGGGATAATTCACAAGGAAACAACGTAAGGAAATAAGAGCTTGGAATATAGAAGAATTGGCTAAGTATTGGCCAAAGTCAACTTGTGAGGCAATGAGATAGATTATACTTGTGCAGAGATTGTTCAGGTTAGAACAAGCATTGTATTTATTATCTATTTTATAATCTAATGCAATATAGATAGTAAGGGGTTTTGAGCAGAAAGATTTCCCCTTAAATAAATATCTGACCATATGTGATTGAATCTTGTCTCATGTTTATGTTGTGATTTCTCGATATATTAATTGTTTCTGCTAATGAGTAGAGTAGATTCAAGTCTTTTGTTTTAGCAAATTACATAAGCAGTTTGAATCTACAAGGAATTTCTACATGGTATCAGAGCAAGAATCACAATAAAAGAGAAAAGAATTTGAAGTTTGTGCAGGAGGTTTGAATTACAAGATCAATGTTGCATGTTTTCTCTAGGACTGAGAAGATGACTTCCATCGATCTCAGGCTCAAATATGCTTTGGAAGGAACCACAAATTTTGTGGCATGGAAGATATGTAAAAAGGTAGTATTAAATGATAACAGGCTACTAGATTACATCAAGACAGATGTAGTTAAACCCCAACAATTGATGCCCAGGATCTCGCTTAATGGAAGAAGGATGTATCTAAAGCGAGGAGGATCATATTGGAGGGAGTTCGAGATCATATTGTATCGAATATCCATGGGAAAGAAACTCCATTCGCAATGTGGAAAACACTGACTAACTTGTTTGAGAACAAGAGGGACCACATGAAGCTGGCATTGAAGGACAAGCTTCGTAGCATCAAGATGTAGAAGGCTGAATCAATTCTGCAATACCTAGGCAAATTCACACAATGTCGTGATGAATTTGGCGGGGGTCGATATCACTATTCCAGAAGAAGATATGGTAGCTCTAGCTCCGTTGGGTCTTCCCAAGCGTTGTCACAATTATCAGGATTCTGTGAATGGTAGAGACAAACTACCAAGTTGGGAGCGGTTATGGTCCAATCTCATGCAATAAGAGATCAGGGGGAGCAACAAAGATGGAACTTCATCCAAGGTTGAGGATGAGGAGAACTGTCCTTTGGATGGAAAGGTAAAGAAAGGGAAAGGGAAGAAATCCAAATCTAAAGGAGATTCTGGTCAGGCAGACAAGAAGAAAGACTTATCGAAGATTGAATGTTTTCATTATCATGATTTGGGACAATATGCCACAAAGTGTCCACACAATAAGGCTGACAAGAATCCCTCAGGAGGAGTGGCATGTGAAGCTCTAACTTCACAATTCAAGTTGGATTTCACACTCATTGCATCCATGGTGACATCGGTGATGGGTAGTGTGTGGTATCTAGATAATGGAGCCTCATTCCATATGATGGGCAACAAATAATTTTTCAGTGACTTGGAGGAGAAGGACCTCCATATGCACATTGATATGGGAGATGGTGGGAGGTATAGCATGACCAATAGCAACACAACTACTTTTCATAGGGAGTTTGGTTCTCCCCTCACATTAAAAGATGCCATGTATGTTCCAGGTATGAAGAAGAATTTAGTTTCAATTGCTATGTTGGAAGACTGTGGCTACGATGTGATATTTAGCAAAGGAAAGGCTTTCCTTAGACATATCGCCAAGGGACAAGTGAAGTGGATTAGGGTTTGGGTGAAGAACCTCTACAAATTGGATGTAGAAGATCGTGCTTCTTTGAGCATGAAAGCAGAGAAGGTGTAGAGATAAGACATCAATGAATTATGGCAAAAGAGACTTGGTCGTTTGCACTATGAAGCTTTGAAGACCATGCATCAAATTTTTACAAGATTCCTTAAGGCTGCACTAGAGCAGTGAGATACATGCAAAGGGTGTACACTAGGGAATTACACCATAGCCACCTTTCATGATAAGGATAGTAGAGCGCAAGCAATCCTTGAAAGAGTTCACTCAGATGTGTGTGGACCATTCTCGATAACCTCCACGACCAAGCACAAGTATTATGTTATATTTGTGGATGATTTCTCATGTAGGTGTTGGATTTTATTCATGTAGAAGAAAGAGAAACATTCTCCAAATTTTGTGAATTTAAGCACTTGTTGAGAAAGACACTGGCAGGAAATTGAAGGCTCTCAAGAGCGATAACGATGGAGAATACGTGTCGAATGAGTTCAAGAAATTTTGTGCAACATAAGATATTCGACAGGAGTTAATAGCGCCCCACAACTCACAACAAAATGGGGTGGCTGAGAGGAAGAACAAAAGTATTGTGGGAGTTGCATGGGTGATGTTGTATGATCAGGGCCTACCATTGCACTTATGGGATGAAGCATGCAACACAACTGTATATGTGTAGAACAATAGTCCTCATCAGATTCTCGGGATGAGTACACTAGAAGAATCTTTTTCAGGGAAAAAACTAGATGTGCCACACTTTAGGATCTTTGGTTCATCAATTTATTGTCATGTTTCCAAGGATGAAAGGAAAAAGCTAGAGCCGATAACTTAGTTGGGCATATTTATGGGGTACATTGATACACCTCACAACTATCGGGTGTACCTACCATCTCACATGATGACAGTTGTTCTTAGTGATGTGAAGTTCGATGAAGAAAAGGCCATGAGATGTTCCCTTGAGAGGGAGCTTTAGTTGCATGCAGATGAGTAGCTTTTGGCTCCGAAGGAAGAACCTCAGGATGTTGCCGAGCAACCACAAGTAGAGGAGCAGAGAGTGGAAGAATGCACTCATGCAGGGACATTTAGAGATGGAAGGAAGTGCACCAGGGAAGTTGAAATATTATTGCATGGTGTTAGAGAGAATGTGGGAGCACCCACATCACAACGCACGCAAAGGAGGTCTTCAGATCGGTACATTGGGTACATGGCTCTGATGAGTGAGCTAGTTGAGAAAGAACATCATCATTCAAGGAAGCAGTGCAGAAGTGAGTATGGGTTGATGCCGTAGTGGAGGAATATGATTTCATAGTCATAAACAATTTTTGGGAATTTGTCCCAAGACCCAAGAACAACTCAGTGGTAGGGTTCTAGGTGGATCTACAATGTGAAGAAAGTAGCAGATAGAAGCATCGAGAAACACAAGGCCAAATTTGTTGCCAAGGCGTTCTCTTAGGTGGAGGGAATTGACTATGAGGAGACCTTTACACCAGTTGCAAGGTACTCTTCAATCAGATCAATTCTAGCTCTTGTAGCTTAGATGGGGTGGAGGATCCACCATATGGATGTGAAGACAACATTCCTCAATGGAGTGATTGAGGAGGAGGTGTACATTGAGTAGTCAGAAGGAGTTGAGACCTTCGACATAGAGTCGCATGTGTGCACACACAAGTGAGCGTTGTATGGATTGAAACAAGTACCCTGTGCTTGGTACACTAGGATCGACAACTATTTCACTAGGTTGGGCTTCACCAAAACGGAAGCAGATGCAAACCTTTACCATATTGTGGTTGAAGATAAATTATTGATTATAGTATCATATCTCGATGATTTAATTTTAACTGATAATGAGAAGCTTGTCAAGTCTTGCAAAGAGGATATTGCAAGAGAATTTGAGATGAAGGACATGGGACTCATGCATTATTTCTTCGACTTGGAAGTATGGAAAGGAGATGGGGAACTGTTTGTCTCTTAGGGCAAGCATGCCAATGAGATATTGAAGAAGTTCCACATGGAGAGTAGAAAACCCATGAACACTCCACTAACAGGTAATTGGAGGAAAGAGGATGTCAATTTAGGTGAGGAGATGGAGGCCACTATTTATAAGCAGCTTGTGGGTTCACTTATGTATTTGGTGAACACACGACCAGATATGTGTTATGTAGTTAACCAACTCAGTCAAGCAATGGTTAATCCAACCAAACTATATTGGAAGGAAGTCAAACATGTGTTGAGATACCTCAGAGGTACTACTCAGTATGGTCTTTGGTATAGGTAGATAGAGGGAGTGAAGCTGCAAGGCTTCACAAATGCAGATTGGACGAGTAGTCCATTAGAAAGGAAGAGCACATCAGGAGGCATATTCAGTATTGGGTCATCAACAGTTTCTTGGTACAACAAGAAGCAAAGATCAGTTGCACTCAGTTCAGCAGAAGCAGAGTACATGGATGTTAGTCAAGCAACTTGTGAAGTGATCTTGATGAGGAAGATTCTTGTTGGGTTATTTGGTCAGATGATGGATGCCACTATGATTTACTGTGACAATCGAAGTTGTATCAAACTCTCTAAATATCCAGTTTTTCATGACCGATCCAAGCATATTGACATCCAGTATCACCATCTACGAGACTGTGTGTAGAGGCAGATCATGTTTTTGGAATGCATTCCTACGGAGGAACATGATGAAGATATTTTAACAAAGGCATTGTCAAGAGGAAAATTCGAGTTCCATAGAGACATGATTGGGGTATATGATAATCCCTTTCTTGTTGAGAGGGAGTGTTGAAAATGGTAACAAGAAACTATTTATTTAATTTCCCCTTGAATTAAATGAGGAGAAAATTGTAATTCCACATCACAAGACAACAATAATGAGTTAACTAAGTTAATTTCACTTAGTTGGCTCAGTTAATTCGAGTTGAGGGCCTAACTTGAGTCATGTAAAGTGGTTCTTAAATTTTAGGAGCCTAGGGTGAGTTTAATTTGAGTTGTAATAATTTAATTCAGTTAAACTGAGTTAATGTCAATTAAACTAGTTCCAACTATTGGAGGAACTAGTAGGAGGTCTAGTAGTGGAGTGCAACTTCAGGGTTCAACCAATTAACTGATAAAATCAACCATAATTAACTCATGCATGCATGAAATACGAGTTACCCAGTTGATATTGGAGTTCAAGGGAAATGTACTATAAATTGTATAATTTTCTGAGTTGTACAAGTGGTGCATGCAGTTAGAGGAGGGCCTATAGGGATTGTGCAATTCTAATTGGGAATTTCCCTAATTAATAGGGGGTAATTCCCAAGGAAATAGGAGTTTGGAAGGCAACACAATTGGCTAAGTATTGGCTAGAGTCAACTTGTGAGGTAGTGAGATAGATTATACTTGTGTAGAGATTGTTCAGGCTTGAACAAGCATTATATTTCTTCTCTATTTTATGATCTAATGCTATACATATAGGAAGGGGTTTTGAGTATAAAAATTTCCCCTTAGATAAATCTTCGATCATGTGATTGAATCTTGTTTCATGTTTATGTTGTGATTTCTCGATCGATTAATTCTTTCCGCTGATGAGTAGAGTAGATTCAAGTCTCTTGTTTTAGAAAATTACATAAGCAGTTTGAATCTACAAGGAATTTCTACATGAGCTACCATAAATTTGCCGTGTTACAGTCTGCGAGCTATAGAAAGTCACTTTTGTTTGATATCTGAACTACAAAAATTTTTCTTTACTTTGAGGTCTATGAGCTACAAAAATTTGCTTTTGTCTGGGGCTTGTGAGCTATAGAAAGTCGCTTTTGTCTGCAAGTTGTAGGCACTCGTCATTCTACAGTCTACAAGCTACAAAAAGTGGCCATTATGTGGTCTGCGAGCTACATAAACTCACTTTTCTCTGAGGTCTACGAGCTATAGAAAGTCATACTTTTCCAGTCTTTGAGCTACATAGAGTCATCATTTTGCGGTTTGCGAGCTACATAAAGTTTCTTTTCTCTAGGATTTACAAAGAAAAGAAGGTTGACTTCTGAGGTTGTGAAGAGGCAAGAACAAAGTATGTTTTTGGGCCAAATCGACTTGACTAGGAGGATGGACTAGGGACTTGGTTTGACCTAGTTGTTGACTTATATGTGTCTCTATTGAATTAAATAATTCTCTATTGAAAAAGGTTGTTGTGTTTTCCCCATGAGGGTTTTACCAGGGTAAATCTTTGTGTGAACTGTCTCTTTATTATTTTATTGCCTCATATGTTTTATGATTAATGTCTTCTGTATAATTATTGAATGATGTAACTGATGGATAATAATGCAAAAGATAATACTCATCAAAGATAATTATCAGTATAAAAGACTTCTTAAAAATCGACATGGGAATAGAACGAGGTTTTGTGTGAAATAACAACCCTAGAAAGGAAGAAATCATTGTTTCATGAAGCCCTAGTTCATTGATGAAAACTATCCTTAAGCTATTGCAAAGGCCAAATTCATCTTGCTAGAAGAAGGAGCTTCTATAGGCCAAAAAACCTCAATCTTGACTTCAATCAAAAGGATAGAATGATTTTTTCTAATGCATTTTTGTTGAGATTAATGTTTCAAGAGGCATGAAGTATCTTTGATTAAAGTCGAAGATCTTTACTATGTCAAGAAGCTGACCAAGATTGTTATTGTCACTTGAAATAAAAACATCTTATGTCAAGGTTAATTGAACTACTTCAAGAGGACAAAAGCAATATCATTGTTCAAGATGCCTACTAAAAGAGTCTAATAGCTAATATTAGGAAAATTTGAAATCTTCAGATGATGGAGAAACCTTTTGGTTTTTGGTATATATACATGTCTATTGAAATGTTAAGCTAGTAATATGGAGGGAGCTGACGTTGTATCTCCTTGAAAAGAGTAAGGTTGAAGTATTACTCCATGCACTCTGTAATGAGAAGCAAAACATACCAAGACTAAAAATGCAAGAGATTAACAAAAGACTAAAGATTGTTGCTCAATCTACGAGGTATGATAATTTATTATGTCTCAATGAAGATAAGTATATTGTAAAGGTGTGTGTTCAATATAAGATTGCGTACATGTTATGTACAAAGTCTGAAATATGTTATATGAAGGAATATCATTGTCATTCATTACAAGGAAAAGACCTTCTAGTAAAGTTTATAACAAATGTTTTTAGTGTCATAAAATTGGTAAAAATTGTAAAAAAAAAAATCTGCTAAAACATCCCTTTGTGGGAACAGATGTTTTAGCAGAGCTTATAACGAAATTTCATCACAATTGAAAAAATATGGGCGGCCAAAGGTTTTAGCAGATGTTTTTTTTTGGTGTGCTTTATGGAACAAGAAGCTTCGATGCGCTACTTATAGAAATGCACCGTGCAACACCGAGGCATTTAATTGAAAGAGCATTGGAACTTTAAATGTCTACCACCCCAGTGCTGACAACAAAAAAATCCTGGTGCGTTCAAATCAAAGAGCATCAGACCTTGAAACTTATATCGCTTCGGTGCTTATATAAAAAATCCCTAGTCATTCTTTGATGAAGGAACGCCTTCGGGGCATGCAAAAAATAATTGTAGTTCTGGTGCTTTCTCTTAAACATGCAGTGCCAGAACGTCTTGTTTACATAAACAAACCGATGTGTTTTTAATATAGAGTGTCCAATGTTGTTAATTTTAATAGTGCACCAAGAATGGAAATAATATTTTATAGAACTGAGGGTGTTAGTTATATTAAAGTACTAGTGCATTGAGTTATAATGCATCAGGGCATTAATTAAATACAATATCGGTGCTTGAAGACCTGAGAGCTCCGATGCTGTCATTTTTTTGAAAAAACACCAACTATGATGAAAGATGATGTCAGGGTACTTTTATTTAAAGTAAAGCATCGATGCATTTTTATGTTATGGATGCACCAGTGTTTTTGTATGAGATTTTCTCTTTTTGGAGACATCGACCTGTGGCAGTGCAATTGTTGTAATTTTTAAAATTTGTTATTCATTGACAAATCAACATATATCTTATAATAATATTCATATAAATTAATATTTAATTAATGCATTTGTATATGATGTTTGGATTAATTTGTTATAATATCATATTTCACATCTTTTCATTATAATATTTAATCATCCATATATTTAATCAGTGGTGTAACATTTCACAACGACATTGAATGACACAATAGAATAAATTAAAATGTATTTTATTATATATCAATAAGAGGCTCTTTGTCGTACAAAACAAGATTGCTATTGGTAACCCCTTGTCTTTCAATTGAGACATTATGTCCATGTTTACATTAAAGAAAATGTTTGATTTTCACAAACAATTACTTCAAAAAATACAACAGGTTGCATTGATATCCAAATAGATCATCATTCTTCGCTGGAATTGCTGTCAGTGCTCGAGCTACTTCCATGACTTGGATTATTTGGAGGATTTTTTTTGTTGATTGCATCGATTTTTTTCATCTTCTTGATCTTGTTCCGTCTGCAAACATAAAAATAAAGTGTAATGCCTGTATCTACATTGGTGAGAATAATGAAAATTGAAATAAACTATATACATCAATGTGAATCGAATAACAATGTACATAGCAAGGAGTGATTCATAAACTGTGCACATGGTTTCAAAACCACGTCTCATGCTTGGTTGCAACAAATCTTCTATTGGCGTAGTTCCATACTTTGTTTCCCGCATGTTTTAAACCCCATTATAAATCATATATTTTATATAAAGGTTTTTTTTTGTTCTATTAATTATAAACTCAGAGAAGCAAAACAACATAGATACTTACAAATTCCACAGTTGATTTTTGATATGCCAACATATACTCACAATTGTTATTTAACCCAATGTCAATCAATCCTTCCGATGGTTCTTCTTTGTATGTTAACACCTATTTGAAGACATTCAAGGATGGTTGTTGTAAAACAACTTAAAATATTAAAAAATGAAACCTTGAGTTGTTATAAGGAAATATCAACAATTAATGACAAATTTTGAAATCAACTATTTTCTTCCTTGTCATCTTGTTTTATGTGTTGAATGAGTTCCATTTTGTTTTTTTTTCCAAGAAAATACTTGAAAATTAATATTTAATGCTATTTTTTTTTTATATGTAAATCAATCATGATTACATACATTTGAAGCATGTTGTTGTTGAGATGGCTCCTCCTGTGATGCAATTATGTCCATTTCTTTGACCATCTCCTTATGCACTTTTTTTGGACATTCCTAGTGGCATGTTTCATATATTAGTGCGTTGATCATTTGGGATTTTTTGTTGATTTCATCGATTGTTTTTATACTGATATATGAAAACTAAATATAACAAAATTGATATTAATAAATTAATGGCTTGTAGTAATATATACATATAATTCTAGAAAATCATTTTATACAATTAGGAATATTACCTTTTGAATGATTCATTTTTGTTGTATGTTTTTTTTATTGCAAGTCTAACATGTCTTAATGACCATTGCTCTGGAAACGCTTCTTGTAGTTTAGTTATAATTTCATTCTTAGAATCATTGCATTGATTTTTGAATTGTAAGTGGAAAGTACGTTTATACGTTCGTTCCACTAGATCCCTCATAGTTCTGTAATTTTTTTTCTCCCTTTCATTAACCTCCAACACCACTCTAGATGAGTTAATAACTAATTATCGTCATTTACATGTTCCACAATTTTTCTTTTCTTAGAATGACATTATCTTTTCCTCCATTGTTGCTACCTGTAGAACAATAAACATATATGAATTAATAGATTATTTGAAACATGTTAGCTATTATTTTCAAGTATATTATTAATGAAAATTAAAAAAAAAAAAAATCATATTGAATAATATTTTTTCATTCACCTGATTCATCAATTTGCAATTTTTCTACCATGTTTTTATGCTCTTCTACACTTAGATTAGGAATAATCTTACCGATCTTCTTCATTTTGTGGCTCTGCATGACACACACCAACTAATGCATATTAGTTAAACTTACATATAGTTCAAACATATTAATTTTGTAAAGAATTTAGAAAGAACTTGCCTTTTCTGATTTTTTTGATGTGTTGTCATTGTGTCGATCAATATTTTTGTTACTTGAGACCTCCTGAGACATTTTTTTATTATCAATATGTAACTTGGTTCATTCAATACAAAAGCCATTAGATATATTTTACAAATAAGTAAAATATTTATTTATTTGTTTCGAAAAAAATCTCTTTTAATGGGTGTGTTTATCTAAATAAACTCACCAGTGTGTTTATGAGATTAAATGCACCAAGATTTTAACTATTTAGCCCTGTCCTGGAAAATTAATTTTAAATTAGGACGGTGTGATTTGTAACGCTAAATGCACTGCACTAATTTAACAGTGCTATTAGGAACAGACGTGCCAATGCAATATATTATATCGAGAGCAACAGTGAACATACTTAACAAAATCGAAAGTGTTATAATATACTGGTGTGTTGAAATACTCAGGTACCCCCGGTGCGTTATGTTACATATGGCGCACCGCGCAACATATAATCGTTTTTAAAAAATAAAGGAGAGGGATGATAGTGCAATTTGTAAGGCTAAACTTAATTGAATGATTTAACAATGTTATTAGGAACAAGCGCGTCGATGCATTATATTACACTGGGAGCAACCATGAAAATAATGGACAGAATTCAAAGTGTTATAATATATTGATGCATTTTGTTACTCAGGTAACCCTAGTGCATTATGTTACATAGGAGGCACCATAAAACATATGGTCATTTCTTAAAATCGGAGAGGGTTGACGATGCGATTTGTAAGGCTCAACGCACCACAATGATTTAACAATGTTATTAGGAACAAGGGTGTAAACGTGTTATTTTACACTAGGAGAAACGATGAACAAACTAGATAGAATCAAAAGTGTTGTAATTTACTAGTGCATTGTATTATTCAGGTAGCACCAATGTGTTATGTTACATATGACGCACCGCACAACATAGAGACGTTTAAAAAAAGAAAGAAAGAGGGCCGACAAGGTTTGGATCTAATTCAATAAGTGATTCCCCTACTTTATATGTCAAATGCCCTATATATAATAAGTATACAAACTCATTAAATATAAAATGCCTAAATTGAAAAAACCTAATTGTGATGTGGTAGAGAAAGTTAAACCCTAATGTAAAATTTTGTAGGAAGAAACAAGGGTTTAAGGTCGGTATATATATATATTATTATTTTTTTCTCTGGATTTTAATTAAATTTAAATAGGA
>APFE030776771.1:0-52099 GCA_000404065.3 Pinus taeda
TAGACAAGAAGAGAGTAGTGCTTAAACAAGAAGCAAACAGACTAGCTAGGAGGCGAGAGCACGACAAGGGATTCTACCCAGCTTGAGTGGAATCCACAGTTCGGCCCTTTTTACCTTTCTTCTTACCAACTTTGACCCATCCAAGTTGATCCGGCTTGGATGGAAAGATTTGCACACTGAGCTGGGCAGACGGGGAGACCTCCTTGTCTGAGTTCGAAGGAGAGGTCTCATGATATCGTTTCTGTGAGAGCGATGGGACGGGTCCTGTGCAATCGAAGCATCCATCTCGTCCTCATTCACTTCCTCTTCATCTGAACTAGAACTGAAATCATCCATGGGGGGAGGGTCACTAGGCTTCCAGCTTTTGGATTTCGGCTTAGGAGCGACCTTCTTCTTTTGGGCTGGGATCGCTGGACACGTTCTATGAAGGTGCCCTGTGAGATGGCAATTTCTGCAATGGAACGTTGTGTTCTCGTAATCTAGGGTCTGAGTCCAATAGAAGTCACCAACCTTGAGAATGATCTGCTATGGTAAACCTTTACTCATATCTATTTCTGCGCAGATTCTGGCGAAGGTGTAGATACCCTTTTCCCTTCTAGATGTGTCTGTAGCTAGAAAGCGGCCTAAGGTGTTACCAATTCCTTCAAATACAACAAAGTGCCATAAACGTACTGGGAGGTTGGGAAGTCTGACCCAGATGGGGAGTTTGGTAATGACAGCTGTGGAGGGATCAAAATCTGGGAACCAAGGGGTTAAGAATAGCCCTGCAGAGTCCCAGAACCAGGGGCCCTCAGTCAAAGCTCTTTGATAATCCTCACTGTCAACAAAAACTACAATGAAGAAACCTTTAGAACATAAGAGAACTTTGCAGTTGTTGGTCCAGTTAGAGTGAACCCATTTGTAGAGATCTGTTGTGCTTGGCCAAAGCCCATTGAACCTGCAAATAATACCAAATTCAGCAAACAACTGGAGCTGCCTATCCATCGTTGGATGCATGATTTCAATGGAGGGGATTTCCTCCAGCTTGTCCACCAGAAAAGGTTTTGGAGCTTGGGCTAGCTCAGCAACTTTCTTGGTTTTCTGAGCATGGACAACATCTTTGTAAGAGAATGCTACTGTTGAAGATGTCTGTCCAACCGCCCCCCCTCTCAAACGAAGGGAAAGAATGATGGAAGCATTTCTTTGAATATCGTAAAAGGAAAGGGGAAAGAGATCATCAAGATGTTTACCTTTGAAGATGAGCCTTTGAGAGACAGAAGGAATCCCCATCCTGAGGTTCAGTTTTTGCTTGAGGTCCTGCACGAGATCTGAGGATCTCACCCATTGAAGCAGAGTTTTGCCTGATAAAGGCGCTATATAGATCTAGAAAGATTCGGAATGCTTCGGGGTCTGCTTTCCTTTGCAAGCATAGCTTGACAGGGGCCCAATCTGCGCCTGCTTTGCATTACCCTATGCTGGGAAGCAAGTGATCTTAGTCACTTGGAAAAGCTTGAGAGGAGGCAAGGCCTCTCTGAGGCTTATTGCTGCATTTTCTGCTGGGCTGAGCAGAGGCAAGACTACCATCGGAAGCTGCTTCTCACTGCGGTTTTTTAGAGACCCACTCCGAGAGGTCATTTCTCTCTGTTGTATTCCGTCGAGCATTTGCCACACAGCCTCCCTGCACGGGCACATTTCAGATGTTCTGAGAATAAGGTTTCCTGGAAGCATTTTCAGACTTCCAGTCTTTGAAAGCCGCTCGGAAAGGAGCTGAAACGAGTAAAAGTTCCAAGATACAAAAAGTTAGTTTACACCACTAGTCCCAATAATGGAGCATTAGAGTAACCACTTTCTCCTCCAAAAGAAATATTTTCCTCTCTAATGCTTGGTAGGAGGTGCCAAGGTGAAGAGTGTTTTGCGTAAGATATAAGGGTCTATATATAATGAATGGAGTGACCATTCACCTCCCTTATGACTCTTGGACTACTGTCATGACTGTTTGACTTCTCTATGACTCTCTGAATCCATGAATTTTCATATTTTGTCGATGTCTCTTAGACTTCCACTTTACATTACATTTCTCCAATATTGAATTTACATAATCCGCAAATAATGTGGCAAATGATGACTCATGACATGACACTAACGACATGGACTGCATAACGACATGGAAATGTCAAGTAATGATTTGTTGCTGGTTTCTTTATGTCTTCCTAAAATATGGAACATGGTATTCTTGTTCTGCCTCCATAAGGCTTGAAGGTAGGGAGTCTTCTTGATATCCAATTGTTGTTGCAATCTTGTCTCCCTTTGTCTTGCTTGATTGATCAACTTATTTCACAACTTCAAAGGTGTCTTCTAGAAGGGTCTCCTTCTTCATCTACTTCATCATCATCCTATCATAACATGATGTAATACGTGCAACTCAAATCCCCTCATGAAAAGACGACATAAGTTTGATAAAACCCTAGTGTAACATGCCTCATGATAGTCATTGACTGAGCTGGAACTAGGTGATAGGCTGGGAGACAAGCCCAAGCATTATGTAGTTGCACAACCTAGGAGGTCAGGGGCCAGTACTGAGCCTTGAGACTATGCCGTGCACAGCTCAGGCATGCCAAGGCTAGACAACTATGTTGTTGAGGGGCTCAAGAGGTTAGGATGGAGGCTTGAGGCTTGACGTTTCCCACTGCACAGTTCCAAAGGGACAAAGGCCTAGGAATTTCACAATTTCACACTTCAAGTGGTCAACATTGAGGCTTGTTTCTTGATACTATGTAATGCATAGAAGAGGATGACTGGTGGCAGTGGTTGTGTAGTTCTGGAGCTCAATGTTTGAGGCTAAGCACTAACACTATGTAGCATGAAGCTATGGAAGGCATGGACTGTGCATTGTTCATTTCCAAGAGGCGTGGTTGAAGCTTGAGGACTGAGACTACATAGTGCGCCATCTAGGGAGGTGTTGGCTTATCTGTGCATGACCCAGGTTCAAAGGTGATTTAGCCAAACAAATCTCGATATTACTAGCCCTTTCAGCAATAGTCTGTGGAGCGTGGACTGAGCTCTCACTCGAAGTAGTATGGAAGGGTGCTAGAACTAGATGAGCTTATGGAGGTTTGTGGTATGACCCTGTGCGCACGTCGCTATGCACACTTGCTATCCCTTCGCAGCCTGCGATGCTACTTCCGTGCAACCTAGTCGGGGTGTAACCCATATAATACCCAAGTTCCTTGCTATTTAATCTGTTATTACCCGATTACTTAACTTGTTTATGTAAGACTAATGATTATTACAACATATTCAACAATCATATAAGTGCACGTGATAATTAAAATAGTATAAATGTAAATAAGCCAATGCACAATAGATACACATAAATAGGAATCAACTTCTTTTTATTATTCTTCAATCCAGATTACAGACTCGACACTACCTTGTGCACTCAGATGCAGGGGTCTGTGTACTCAACTGTGGACTCTACTAGGCCTCTATACACTTAGCTGCAAAGCCTCTTCCTACTATTACAACCCAATACACTTAGACTCCTACTCTATGCTCGACCCATTCATATTATTCTCTTTTCTTCACCATCTTTACAGCTTAGAGCCTCACTCTATTTATACAATCCCATGGTCTGTGGACCATGGGTAGGCTGACATCAATTTACATTACATTACAATACCTTAGGGTGGACAACCCTATGAATTGACGTATACTTCGCACTCTGCGCCTACAATTCATAGAGTCTTACAAAATATTTGACGAAAACTTGGGCTTTAAGCCCCCAAACATGATGTGGGAGGATTCCATGCCCAACAATCCCCCAACACACTCATTGTGACTCATCTCGAGTCACTCTGGTGGTGCGACGAACTTGGCACGGAGCCCCTCCAACTAGTCCCGTATTGCTTGGAGGTCCACGTGCACTATTTTGCAGTTTGTTGGACCTGTTGCATTCTTGATTATGAATCATGCATGTCTGAATCGTGTTCTTTCCTTGGTACCAGCATCTGGTGCATATGTTTATAGTCCTGTGCCCTTGTCTGAAACTTCGGGTCTCGAAGATTGTGCTTCGGCCAGTTAGTCAGAGAGCCAATCCACCCGTGTAGGGTTTCAAGTGGCTGCCATTTACTTTTCCTGGGAAGGGTTCTCCATTTAGTTTGACTAGTTGGACCACGCCTTTGTCTGTGACCTCCTTGACCACATATCATCCTAGCCAGTGCATTCTGAATTTTCCCAGAAATTTTTCAAAGTTACTTTCATATAATAGTACTAAGTCATTTACCTTGAAGGTGCATAACTTTATCTGGTGGTCGTGCGAGGACTTTTCATGTTTTGTTTTGTACCTACTAATGAAATCTAGCAAAAAATTGTTCTTCCTCAAGTTCTTCTAATTATGCAAGCCTTTCTTTCAGAGCTCTGTGGTCCATCATGCATGTGAGCACCACTATGCGCAGAGTAAGTATGATGTATTCCATCAGCATGATAGCTTCCGTACCATAGACCAACTGAAAGGGTGTCTGCCCCATCAATTTCTTGCACATTGTCTTTTACGCGCATAACACAGTAGGTACACGTAGGTCCCATTCATTCCGTTGCACATTACATAATTTGGTCAGTGCAATCTCTAGTATTTTATTGAATGCATCTACTATCCCATTGGCCTATGGGTGGTACGGTGTACTTTTCTTATGATACACCTAGAACTCTTCTGTGAGAGCACCAATTGTCTCATTCAGGAAATGTGTTCCACGATCACTCATTAATATTTTCGGATAGCCAAATTGTCTCAACACTTTTTCGAACAAAAACTTTGCAGCCATAGCGGCCGTGCAATCCTTTGCTGGTTGTCCTTCCACCCATCAGGTCAGGTACTCTGTCGTAGTGATGATATAGCGTTCACCCATCTTGCCCTGAGGTTTGATCAAACCCATAAAGTTGATTGCCCATTTTTCAAATGGTTATAGTTTCATTTTGGGATTTAGTGACATCTCATCCCTTTGTGATAGTTTTCCAGTCCTTTGACATATATCATAGGCCTTACAATGCACCTTCGAATCCTAATGCAAGGTTGGTCACCATAACCCTACGTGAACAATCTTCTGTGCGGTCATGCGTCCTGCATAGTGTCCCGCTACAGCATCCCCATGTGCTTCCATGAGGATCTGACCTCATTCGAATTCAGGTACATATCTTTGAAATATCTCATTTTTGCCCATATTTTATAGGTGCTTCGCGATAATAGAAAAGTCTGCCGCATGCACCACCAATTCCTTCTTCTGTTGGATTGAGTATTCCTTCAGTGTTGTCCCTATTGTTAGAAAAAATATTATATCTTCAAATTTTCTACCTGTAATGCGCACTGCAAAGAGCTGTGTATTAGGTAGTCCCTCCTCCAAATTTGTTGGTTCCTCACCCGTCTCAATTCGTGAAAAGTGGTCTAGACCTGCACTTAAGCTTCCCAGCTTGACTATGACCTCAAAATCATATTCTTGAAAGAGTAACAACCATTTGCATATTCGCCCCCCCAACACTGGCGTGTTCACTAGGTATTTCAACACAGAATGGTTGGTATACATCTTGAAATGTCCTCCAAGCAAATAGTATTGGTAAATTTGGAGCGCATACAACATTGCCAACCCTTCATGCTTAGTGGTAGAGTATTTCTTTTCTGCCTTGGACAATCTTTGGCTCGCAAACATGATCCGGTGATCCACAACCTCCACACCCTCCTGTGTGAGTATGACTCCCAACGCGATACACAACACATCAACATGCACATGAAATTCCACATCCCATTTCAAGAATATCAGGATTGGAGCAAAGGCCAGTTGCTACTTCAGGACATCCAAACTCTTCATTCAATCATCATTCCAGCAATATGTAACATCTTTGTTCAATAGTTGTTCCACTGGCATGGTTACTTGGGCATAACTTTTGATGAACTTCCTATAGTATCTAGGGTGTCCTTAGGTAGTGTGTAGTTGTTTAACACTTTGCGGTGCTTCCAAATTTAGGATAACAACAATCTTTGGAGGGTCCACCATCATTCCTTGTTTTCAGACCACATGTCCCAGCAGGTTTCCAAAGGGAACAAGGAATGTGCACTTCTTAAGGTTCAAAAAAATCTAGTGTCAGCGACAGGTATCCAACATCAAGCATAAGCTCGCTACATGATGCTTAACTAATCCAAAGACAGTCCAATCATCCAGATAAACCTCCAAAAACTGGTGGATGTACTCTTTGAATGCGGCTACCATGATGCGTGAAAATATAGTTGGCACATTCTTTAGTCCAAATGGCATAATGGTGTATTGAAAGCAGCCCCATTCTGTTGTGAAGGTCATTTTTCTCCTATCTTTTGGCGCGATCTTGATCTGATGGTACCCTAAGAACCCATCCATGAATGAGTATGCGTCCTGACCAACAACATTTTCCAGTACTTCATCTGTGAATGGTGTTGGGAATGGATCATGTACACAGGTGTCGTTCAGCTTCCTAAGGTCCATGAATATTCCTATTTCTCCCTTTTGTTTTTTCTCCTGTACTACCATAGGACTCACCCAGTTGGATTCTTCTATGGGTTCAATAATTGCAGCTGCAAGTATCTTATCTAATTTGTCGTGGACCTTCTCTTTATACTTTGGATTCAAGCGGTAAGGTCGCTGCTTAACAAGCTTCATGTCAGCTTTTAGGGTGATCTCCGTCATCCCTAAATCACCAATGATCCCTTTTAAGTCTGTAATTTTTGTCAGGAACAAGTCTTGATATTCACAGAGTAACTCAATGACCTTATCGACCACGGAATCATCTCAATAGTCCCCAAGCATTGTGTACTTTGGTTTTTCCTCCATTCTAATGTTGACCTGCTTCGTCTTCAGTGGCGTAGTGATATCGCGGTATTCAAGTGATGGTACATGAATCGCATGATAGCCTTCCATTTCTGAATTGTTAATGTTTTTTGGTTCCTCATCATCCTCCTCAACATTTACGTTATAAAACTCTAGTGCATTGCTTAACTGTGTCGCTCGTTCTCACTGAAGTACTCTCATTGGCTCTTGTGGTATTTCGAAGATAGCAACTTTCACTGCTTGTAGTGCATCGTCAACAGTATCCTACCAATGATCTTCAAACATGAATATTAACAAAAATCCCTCACGCAAGACATCCCATTCACCGATACCATGGCGGAGCTCCGTCTCAGTATACCAATTCATGGGTATTACATGCAGGGTATTATAGAATAAACGTACCCATTCAAGTTGTGGCTCATCCCTGTATACCCTGGCCCATTTCGCAAGGTGCGTGTGTGGATCATCTCGTCCATCATATTTGTCTACTAGCCATATTTGTGGTTTCCCAAATCATAGGCACATCATTCTTCTGCAACCGCACCAGTCCTCAAAATTTCCTTGATGCATACTCCACCATCGTGCGGGTGTTGTATGCAATGCCCATTTTAGAGCATCGAATCGTTGTTTTTCTAGTATTGCGCTTTCAAATTTTCTCAGGAATTCATCCACCACTAACAATCTATCATATGTCGGAAACTCCCTTGCCTCTGTTGTCACATAACGTAGTGATCTAGTCATCATGTTGCAATTAAGGGTTGTTACTTCATGTAGCTGATTCTGCCATCGCTCTATATCTTCATTTGAATCTGAAGTGTAGGAGCTTTCGTGCTTCCATGAAATCCTTCCATCTGTAGTCAAACTAACCCACTCCTCTTCTCGCGTAGTTACCTTGTGAATACAATCGAGATCATCTTTAATATCATCATCGCGCACCGGTTCAGTGTATCATGCTCCTTTGGCTGGATCTAGCGGTACTGCGCATAATGATTCTTTTCTCAAATACCATTTTTCTCTTCTTCATATTTATGACTCTGTTCATATCGTTTACACAGTTTATTCCTAGTAGCACGGGATAGGGATTACTATCATCCACAATCTCTAGCACTTCAAAATCCACCTGCACACTCGCACCTTCAATATCGACTGTGACCTCTTGCAATCTTCCCATGGGAAAAATCTTTTATTGGTTTTCCATTCGTAACTGAATAGGGGACCATTGTAATGTGGATCTGCCCATGCATTCCCATGTTTACTTTGGTAGTATATTCGCATCCAAACCTAGATCCAGGATTACATGATCCATTTCATACTTGCCGATTTGTGCAGTCAACCTCATTTCCCTTCCTGTGTGTAATGCATGCTTTCCAAGTTTCGAGACCACGTACAGTTCCCTTGATCCCATGCACCTAGTGATAAGTTCCTATAGTCCTTTGACTACCTTACTATCATGCATCAGTTTCATGCATGTCTCCAGAAAGGTAGTGAGCATTGAAGGATCCATCCCTGGTTCTAGCTGATCCTTACTACCTGAAGTGGAGGCCTCTGTGAAGCTCTTCTTAGCTTCCATGAATGTCTCATTCAAGTGTTATAAATAAAATTCGGGTTCCTTTGTAGGAGCTTTGCAAACCTACACACTTTCTTCTAGCTACTTCCCTTTATCATCTCCCATGGTCATACCACTCTTGAGCATCATGTTTACATCGGGTCTTCTTCGTGTGGCTCAGACCTCATCATCTGTAAATTAGGAGTCAGAGGGGGCTGGAGTACCCCTTTTTCACGCATCCTTGCTATCAATGAAAGACAGTCTTCTGCCTCATGATCAAACTGAGTACAGTACCAACATGATGTCCTTGTCGGGTTTGTATAATCATGGTCATAGCTTCCTGACCCTCCACAATTGTAACAAATTAGTTGTCCATGACCCCTTCCTAGTCCCATTCTGCCTTGACCTCGACCGTGCCCTTGAGATCCAACGCACACAATTCCTGCATTGTGGTCGAGGGCTCGTGTTTCGATCTGCACCATGTAGGCAGGGATCTGATCCATGATTAGCTTGTGGCTTCGGCAGGTGCCTTCATCATAGCCTACCGACCTGTAGAAATTACAAAATAGTTGCTAAGACATCTATGTATACTTCTGCAATATATGACAATTATCCATGGTGTGTTTCCCTCCTATTTGATATATCACACACCATAATGTAGACATCGTGCTTGGCCCTGCCTATGCCTCAGGTCTTAATGACATTGGCCCTCATCCTGCCAAGTAGTTCACGAACATTGGACAGTGGTCCTTGTCATGCCCTTGGCCTTTGCATTTTACCATACTTCCTCAAAGCATCTCTGGCTAAGGTGTCCTATCCTGTTTCAAAATTTACATTTCCAGACACAGATTCTGCAGTTGTGCGTGGATTTGTTGGACTCCCAACCTCGTGTCTTGTATAGGGGTCTCATGTAATCTCATTTCCATCTCCAACGCTTTGGCTTGGGTGGAAAGTATTTGCTGCGACAGTGCCATCCTTAAGTGTGGCGTAAGTGATGCCACAAACCATGTGTGATGTTGTCCATTTGTCAATGTCATATTGGCTTTGTGAACCATACTCTTCAGCCTTTGGTCCTGGTCCTAGGGGGTCTCGCTGGGGAGCAACACGATCTCCTTAAACCTAATGATTGATTGTGTTTTTTATTTTGGCTTGCCAAATTCCCTGCTCAGCACGACCTGGATCTTTGCAATTCTTGCGTTTGGGTGTTCATTATAATGCTTGATATACCATGTTAATGCGTGATCCTGCAACACGCTTACCAGCGTACCATTTTTTATATTATCATCCATGATGCCTTGTGCCTCCCATACTACTCTTACCACTAACCAGAATTGGTCCAGATCTTCATTTTCCACTCCTCAGAATATTGGTAGTTTGATCACACTCACCATATTGAACTGTGGTGGTGGTGGAGGTGGGGTGGGTGGAGATGGAGGTGAGGAGGGTGAGACGGGTGGCGGTGTGGGCGGAGGTGGTAAACGTGAAATAAATTGCCTTATCAGAGTGACCACGCTTCATGGACAAACTTTCGCGAGCTCTTCCTTGCTTTCCCATGAAGGTGAAATTAAGGTGGTGGTTTCCAACTCTTCACTAATTTTTATTTTGTAGATCTTCCCAGTTAATGTAGTCCCAAAAATTAATTTATTCGCATAACTCACTTTTCACACAATACCATCTTAATCCAAGTGTTCAAAGATTTAATATACTTACGTCACAGTCCCTTGAGAAAATGTCACTCTGCCTCACTGTAGCTGACGGTCGTGTCAACCATGAACTCAGTAATAAATCCACCTATTATTTTGTCGAGCCAATGGTCCACATATCATGTGATCTTATCTCCTGATGCCTCTAGTCTGCGCACTAATTTCGAAGTCCACACTATTGGTTTTTCGAGCCTACACCTTCCCTAGCGTTCTGCTAACTTCATGATCCACTCATATAGCTCAGATGGAAAGGATGCTAAGAAAATTTCATGGATTTCCATATACAAGTAGCACTCCAACCACTGCTCCTTAGATACTCACAAATTTCTATTTTCCTGCACCACGAACTCATCAATATTCTTGTCCAACCACTCTTCAATTTCTTTCTTTGTTGGATTCTAGTGGCACGACATCAAACATCCCTTATGCAGATCCTGATCCCAGCAACAGAACCATTTGTTGGCTTGTATGGGCCTGACCAATGTTCAAAGGTGATTTAGCTAAGAAAATCTGAATACTACTAGCCCTTTGGGCAATAGTCTACGGAACATGGACTGAGGTCTCACCCGAAGTAGTATGGGAGGGTGCTAGAACTAGGTTTCTGCACCCTGGGAATGTCTGATGAGCTTATGGATGTTTGTGGTGTGACCCTACGTGCACGTCGCTATGCGCACTTGGTATCCCTTCGCAATATGCGATGCTACTTCCGCACAACCTACTCGGGGTGCAACCCATATAATACCCAAGTTCCTTGCTATTTAATCTGTTATTACCCGATTACTTAACTTGTTTATGTAAGAATAATGATTATTACAGCATATTCAACAATCATATAAGTGTGTGTGATAATTAAAATAGTATAAATGTAAATAAGGCAATGCACAACAGATACACAGAAATAGGAATCAACTTCTCTTTATTATTCTTCGATCCAGATTACAGACTCGACACTGCCCTGCGCACTCATTTGCAGGGGTTTGTGCACTTAACTGTGGACTCTACTAGGCCTCTACGCACTTAGCTACAAAGCCTCTTCCTACTACTACAACCCAATACTCTTAGACTCCTACTCTATGCTCGACCCATTCATATTATTCTCTTTTCTTCACCATCTTTACAACTTAGAGCCTTTCTCTATTTATTCAATCCCATGGTCTGTGGACCATGGGTAGGCTGACATGAATTTACATTACATTACAATACCTTAGGCTAGAAAACCCTATCACTTAACCTATACTTTGCGCTCCACGCCTGCAATTCACTAAATCTTACAAAACCTTTGACCAAAACTTGGGCTTTAAGCCCCAAAACATGTTGTGGGGGGATTCCATGCCCAACAGGAAGTTGAGTGAGGCCACGTTGCATAGTCAAGAATTTTTATGGATTTTTCTAAGTGTGGAATCAATAAGGCCAAAGTGAACAAGGATAAAATCTGAGTATGATCACACACTTAAAACAGTTGATGACACAAAAATGTCACTTAGAGCACATGAACAACATAATCCCTCAATGAAACGACATTGCGATATTTTTTCGCAAGAGTGACACTAAAGGTACACTTTCAATGCACTTGTGCGAAAATGCTTGAAACTTTGGGAATGACTGTGATACATGTAGAGTGACTTGTTAACACCAAGTTTATCCCTTGAAGGAGACCAAAACTACATATGTCTGGTGCGACACTTGTCATGTTGAATATATAACACTTTGATTTTATTTTAATTGGGACAAGAATAATTAGAGAAAACACATGTCATGATTCTTTATACTTGTGACGACAACATGCAAATTGAAAGTAGGCTCTGAAACTTGGATGTGGCCAAAATTTTGGAGGGTGTTGTAGCAGCGAAAAAAGGATCATGTACCCATTTTCTTTAGATTTCACTGCACTTACAATTGGACCCCATAATAAATTTATATAATGTGCTTTTTGTAGTGTAATTCTTCACCACCCTATATTCATTAATATTTTACAATCTATTTTATATATTGCACCAAATATTATAACACGCTAATTTTCCTTTAGACAATTCATACAACTAACTAGTTAGCACAACTAGCTCGTTATAAATCTGTTCCATTTGCAATGATGACTCACCAAATCCTTGTATACATTTTAGACACATTATTGTCTCTAGTTCCTCCTCCCAATATGTGATATTATGTTTAGTGATGGGAATATATATGTGGGATAATAAGCTACTAATATATAATTTTCTATCCTATACATCTTGCATATGAAAGGTAACATTTTATAGAAAGTATTTAATACTTTGAGCATATTTTTAAAGTTTTCTTATACACCATTGTTGTAATTTTGTCTTTCATTTTTTTATCAAGTAACTCTTTTATCCAATACCTTAGTCTACACTAAAATTTTATTGGCCTTATACTTCATGACATGTCATTTGAGAGCCTAATCTCTGAAGGTAGCCTCTAACTATATGATCCTTACTACTTTGTATGTGATTTTTTTCACCCTCCAAATAGATTTAAAAATGAAATAATGATGCTCTCCAATATCCTTTCCTATGCCATGGACCACGCCAAGCCTAATAATTGAATTAGTTGATGTTCCTATCATTAAAAATTAAAAATTCTTTCCAGTGGACCTCCTTTGTTTGTCACTTCTTTTACTCTTTAGTAAATAACCTTCCTAATTTTTTTTCTACTATGGCCTCTCTTTCCTATAATAAAGCACTCATGGTGGCCAATTTAGAAAGGGAATTGCACCATTTTACTTATTTAATAACTTCTTAAAATAAAACAAAAATATCTTCAACTTTAATATGCAAGAATAATTATGAATTGTTGAGGCGAGATAATTGTCATTTTTTTCTTCATAAGCATCGTGAGAAATTTTTCACTAAGCATTGGAATCTAACATCACTTACTCATTTTCTATCATTATCTCTCTCAACGTAGGTTAATATAACCACATCATGTGTATTGTACCCCTATAGTGGCATCTCTTTCTATGTGTTCACCTCTAACATAATCTATCAAACAACACACTCCTCCTATGTTTCATTTCCTGCCTTTTTTTTTCTAAACTTCTACTACTTACTATTATATCTTCACCATTCGATTTCAAGGAATTTCATTGTATTCAACTTTATTAGGATAACCAACTAACATTCAAGAGAGACAAGTTCAAATTTCATTAAGTAATCAATTAATGACAATAAATTTAGAACTAAGTTTTAAACATACATCAACATTAAAACACATTAACATTGACACTTTCAAATTTCCAACAATGGTAATACCTCACTCAAGGAAATAACTAATATCGTTGCGATGGATATAAATAATAACAAAAAAACATGTACTTTCATATATTTACCTTTATCGTATATTTATTGCAAATTTGAAATAAACATAAATGACCAAAAAAAAAAAAAACCTTAAACAGGAAACCCCACAAAGTCCTTTCTATTCACTTCATAAGGTAAGTCCATATACACTTCCCTATAACTCCTTTCAAATATCAAATAAAATGAGCTTCCTACAAATATCAATGACACCAAGAATTGCATTTAAGATCTAATTAACCAATGTTAATCCTTTCATTTATATTTTCTCATTATGACTCTAAATTAGTTATACTTGGTTACAAACGTGTTACAACTTCCTATAACTCAACCTTCCAATGCATGGACAAGTTGGTGTGTTAATTCTAATTACAATATTAAAATTTAGCACATAGATCAAAATATGTGACTGACTCCAAAATTGGGCATACAAAGACCAACTACAGTTAAACCTTGAAAACTACAAAAGATGGCACCGCCAATTTTTCACAGATTTGTTATGATAAAGGGATTTAAATACATACACTTCATGGTGCATTATTGAAAGAAGCCATGTAGGATTTATCACAAGATATTCCTTAAACAAGCGCTCACTAGCTTAGTTTTAAAATGGTAAATATTTTCCCTAACATCCATGGTAATAAGAAATATGATTTTTACAATCATGGGAATAAGAAATACGATTTTTACAATCATATGTGCAATATTCCTCCTAGTTGATTACACCCATGAAATTATAAATGAAACGTATGGGAGAATATCTTCTCAATGTAAAAGTGAGAATATATTACCATTCTCACATTGTCTAGGGATGTAAAAAATATGTAACTTAATTTCGTAAGTTCTTGACGAAGTTTATGACTTTAGGGGTGTTGTGAGATAAAACAAGCATTTTCACAGGGAGGTGTAAAGAACCATCGATAATTTGTGGGGTTTTTAAGGATGGAGAAAACCATTGTAGACTGAGTAGTGTTGTTGAACAATTTTGGACGACTCACCAACATTGAGAAAACTATTCTAATGGTTAGAAAAGAATGAACAAAGAATCAACCAATAGGAATAGAACATAATAAGGAGATAATAGTTTGGAAAATTTGTAAGGCATAATCAAATAATTTTGTTCTTAACAAGAATTTCCCTTCTAGGTAGCACATTAACAGGTTGTTGTTTTTTAATTGGTAAACATTAGTATTAGAATGTTGTTTGAAGTGTCTATTCGAAAATAGGAGAATTACAACGAATTTTGCAATCCCTGTGAGTGTGGCTGTCAATCACAGGAAAAATGATGGAATTTTATAAGAATTGCTTGAAGATTTCGATTCTTGCCCCCATGATTTGTTGGAATCCTTGAAGATCAACATTGTAGGAGGTGGATGTCACATCAACGAACAACAAAAACAAGTAATTTCTTCCAATTCATTGGAAAAATACATGAGAAATGACAATGCCATCCAATGCGATGGGAAAAATGAAGTGAGAATTGTTCTATACAAACTTAAGCCTTCATTTGAAAAATCTAAATTGGTTACAATGCATTTAGTGACTTTAGATATTACACCAATTATGTGTCTAGTATTCAAACAATTCAGAACTTTTGATTGAATTAACACACATGCTATGTACTGCATTTAAGATATCATGTTAGATTGAGAAAATGACCATATATATACATGTGCCAAAAGAAAAACCAAACAAAATTTAATAAATAATCCAGCAGGATCAATGATTCCTCCAAGACAAGAGGAATCAAACATAACGAACATGCCCCAGGAATATATAAAAAATTGATTAGCTAAGTAGAAATATATTTTCAAACCCTTATGGTTTATTGTTGACAAATAATAGAAGCAATGATACAACTGGTGTGGGCATGAACTTGCACTAGAAAAGCATCCATATATATGACAATAAAGACTCCAAGCATTTGCAACAAGAAATTTGTTATAAAGGCTAGAAATAGAGATGAACATAATAGTTTGTTTGCAAGTATGGCCAAAAATTTATGGGGACATAATAAGTAACCTATTTACTTAGTTGAGGAAAGCTGGTTACAAAGAATGAAAAACCTTTTATTGGATTTCCATATATTGCTACCTTCTCAATTGGGGCAAGCATGTTTGGCAATAACATTGTTGTATTGGATGCAATGTTGTATAAATATATAGGCATTTCTTATATGAAGCTAAGGGTTAACAATGAATGGCATTCAAGTAGTTGCATTTTTTTATAAGCGTTCCATTGAGTGGACCATTGCCTTTTTGGCATTGCTAATCCATGTCTTGTCAACATTGTGAAGGTATAGAAGTTGTAATGCAACCATTAGTGTTGAGGTTTCCATATATAATGTTGTGAGTCGAGTTGTTTTTTGTATTGTGGTCACACAAAAAGGAACAAGACAAAAGTTAGTGAAACAATACTAAACAAAATCATAATAGTGCAATTCTAAGTTGCATAATCATGCAAGTCAGCTTCAGCAGTGGGAAAGAAACCATATTTAATTTTAATGTGATATTTTTTTGGTTTCAAATGAGAACATATTCAAATGGTTTTTTCTAACATCTGTTAGAGCATGTATAAGATGAATTTTTGGAAGGAATTACTTGACATGAGAAAATTGAAGTGTTTGAAAGGCTGGAGTCCTCAATGAAGCACATTGACATACGTTTGTAGGAGGGTTGAACATGCTTCCATATTGCATGAATAAGACTCAAGAGCTAAATCCTATAAAAATTCTTAGGAATGAACATGGTTTCATGTTTCCTTAATAATGAAATAGAAAGAAACAAGGGGAAGGTTGTCATTAGAAGCAAAACATGGGGAATTTTGGTTTGCATAGTCATTTCATGGGTATTTCGCAAAAGCTAAAAATGGTTGTGATATGTAAGAAACATAGTCATGGTGTTGTGAAAGGTTGCAAATGTAACTACACATACTTATTTTGGCAGCATATCCATGCAAAAATTTGTTTTTCAAGAAAGAGTAAACATGTACATAGAAACCTCTTAATGACCATTCAAATTGAAATGTACAGTAGAAGAGGTTCATTGGAAATGCATTCATATTGATGGGTGGAAAAAAGCTTGTTGGGCAGTATGGTTTGTTCCATATTAATTTTAATAATTTAATTGTTGGTTATATTTTGCATATAAAGTTTTAGACTATAATTGTTGGCTATCCATGACATGAAAAATTAGAAAAACATATTCTATTTAAGAATGGAAAATTTTGTTGTAAAATGGACAAGGAAACAGGGAAAGTATGTAGTACGAATGCCATGCAAGTATTGTAGTATACTATAAGAGTTACTGTAGAGAGAGTAAAATTTGACGAAAAGCATGTATTGTTCGCTATAAAAGTAGAAGTATGCAACAGAGCGGTGAAAAAAGATGGAAGTCCTTTAACCAAAGTGCATGTCGATTTTGATTGTTTTCCTATAGGGTGAATACCTAGTAATTAATACAAGGTGATGTGTGGTATATACAACACCATTTTACATTTAGTTTTAAGACACGGTCAAGGTAATATATGTGAAATCGTTTATTTGCATCCCTTTAATGTACATGGATGAGGACATGCATGAAATATTTCATCCTTTTTAGTTAGAGAGTTGAGTGCAACCGGTATAGTGGTACAGTATCAGAATGTAGGAAGCGGGTCTGTATATCTAAAAGAAAAGCTTCTTGTTCAAGTATCTGATGGAAAAATGTGTAGAGCTGAGAAATATATTGTGGATCCATATTTTTCTGCAAACAAGGGGAAAGCATGTAAGTGAACATGTATACATTCATTAATTGAAACGGAAAGCATAGAATAAAAAAATATGACTAACATTTGAAATTAAAAGTATAGTAGAAAAATAATATATTAAAAAACGTTATAGATTTGAGGGTGTTAACATGAGAGAATAGATGAAACATTTGCAAGTGGAATGCAAAGGAAGGAAAGTAACCATGAAGAGAAGGTCTTCAAGTAGGTCGATTCACAAATTTGGAGGCAAGGTATTCTTCTTCTTTTTTCCCATGAAGGGCTATGAATTTTATTGCATGCACGCATAACATATGAAGGAGAAAGCTGGAGAGATGCAAATATCATTCAACAATCAGACTCTAGAGATGGCTGTCAATGTAAGGCCCTGATGATCAATGTTTCCAATGTCAATTGTTGCCTTTTTTAGGTTCATGCCTTGTGATTTATGGATTTCTAGGGCCAATGCCATGCAAAGGGGTTGTTGTCTTCGAGAACCCCTTGTTACGGGGGATATGGGCACACATTTTAAATTTGAGTTATCCCATGCTAGACCTTTGTAGTGCGTGAAATCAACCACAAAAAATGAGTGGAGTTCTGGAGGGTGAGAACCAATTGTGGAATCAATAGCAACAACTTTACCAAGAGAACCATTTACAAGGCCTACTTCAACCCAGAAGTTTCTTATTAGAATCACATGTTGACCAATTTAGAGAAGCACTTGTGTAGCAAGCTATTCATCTTCCTAGTTGGAGGAGGGAATTTTTTTTCTTTGCTCAACACAATAGTGTGCAATAGGCACGTTCAATTTCTTGAGCATGGTTTTATTGTGTAGCACAACATATTCATTAGTTGCATAGAGGTGCATAGAATTGGTGAATGTCACAAGTTCATCTTCTCTTGGTTTCCAAGTCTATAGAAAGAAGACCCATACAGAAAGATATATTCATGCAAATTCCCATCACCACCCTAAACAGAAGATTGGCATCATCAGGACCTTAACTACTAGGGTGGCCATAATATCTAATGTGGACCATATAAATGATGAGCTTAACCATCTTCTCAAGGTGTTTGAACTAGATGGTTACAATATAAATACCATCAAGAAAGCTATGCACCTATCCCTAAACAAGATTAAAAATGATCTTAAAAATCAAATTTATCCCCTCCTCAAGTCTCCCTTCCATACATAAAAGGCACCACTGATAAAATCTCTAAAATTCTTAATAAACATAACATTAATGTAGCATTCACCCCTGCTAATACCATCAGACAATTATTCAATTCTGTCAAGGATACCATAAACCCTAAACTTCAAAAAGGTGTTTATGTGATTCGTTGCTCGTGTGGTAAGGAATACATAGGCGAAACGGGTAGGTATCTTAATATTAGAATTAAAGAACACGCTACTGACTTAAGAAGAGAAAGGACCTCTAAATCAGCCTTAGCTGAACATGTTCACTCTTCCTCTCATTACATCTGCATGGAAGACGTCAAACTGGTTAGAAAACAAGACCACTACCTCAAAAGGAAAATCAAGAAAGCCATTGAAATAGAAAAAAGGATGAACAACATGAACCGGGACGATGGATTAAAACTAAGAAATCCCTGGAAACCTTTACTTGAAACCTTAAAAGCCAGTAATTAACTTCGTTCCCTTAAAAAACCCTTTAATAAATAAATAAATAAATAACAAAAACATCAATGATGTAACATACATATATTCACTTATTCATTAAATTAATAATATAATAATATATATGCAGGTAGGTGTAATATTAAAAAAAATAATAAAATAAATAAAATAATAAATAAATAATAAATAGAAAATAATAAAATAAAATAATTAAATAATAAATTAACTCTATAAATTATAGATAATTAACTCTCTAAATCTTAATAATATAATAAATAATAAATTTAGTTAACTAATCTATTTGTTTAATTAACTATCAAAAATTAGTTAATTAGTAAAACATAGCAATTAATCAATCAAAAAAAAATCATAAAAGTATTAAACCTAATAATTAATTCAAGAAATAGAAAAATAATTAATTAATGTATCCTTGTAAACTTATTAATTAATGATTAATTAATCAAATTAATAATTATAATATAAATAATGAATAAATATTATTAAATAATAAATAATTGATTATTAATTTTATTATCAAACAGATTATTTAGTATTTAAACAAATTAATGAATAAATTGAACAAATTATAAACATAATAATCATTCTATAAATAATAAATTAATCAATTAAGTTTATCCCTTTGAATAATTAATTAAAAAATTAATAATATAATATAATTATAAATAATAATAAATAATAATAATAATAATAATAATAACAATAAATAGTTTGATTAATTAATTAAATAAAAAAGAGACGACCTATTTCTTATTTCTTTTGTTTAATACCTTATATATATACCCTAATTATAGCTCTTGGATACATCATTAAGATCTTAAGAATATCTATTGACGCATCTTCCCTTGATGATGGACTCACTTGGTAGTCCGAAACGTTGGGTTCACAAAACTCTACAACAGGTCATTCCTATTCTATCTAAAACTATCCTCACCTGTATGGATTCATTATTTAACAATTTGTACCTTGTTGACAGAAAATTATGGAAGGTGTAACAATAGTATCAAAGCTCCGCCAAAGAGCCTTGCCACTAGACATGCCTACATACATTGGTGTATCTTTGATAGGTGGAAATTGGGCAAGGTCCCCCACTAGGATTATAGATCGGCCATCAAATGGAGTGTTTCTATTATATGGGAAGGCCTCTCGTAAACGTTCATTAATTTTAGCAAGCATTTTAGGACCAATGAAGATCATTTCATCAATGAGAACGCATTTGACATGATGAAGTTGTTCTTGATGGTTTAGGAGGGATTGACCTTCTAGAGGGTGAATAGAGGAGATAGGGATGTGGAGGCCAGAGTGTATGGTCAGAGCATTGAAGTGGAATTTTGTAACACTAGTCGGAGCAAGTAATAATAGTGGGTTTCTACCATTGATAGAGTTGGATAGGAAGGAAATTTTGAGGCAATCAGTTAGGAAATATTTGTTGGTGCCAACAGTGCCTTGGATGAGCATCCTTAATGGTCTAGTGAAACCACTATTGGAGGAGTGGGTAAAAACGATATTGAATGCCATGAGATGGCTTGTGAAGAAGGAGGAAAGTGAATGTGGATTTGGAGAGGGAATTTGGTGGAGTGTTGTGGAAGAGCAGTTGAATTTTATGAAGGAAATGGTTATTTATTGCAAGTGCAAAGGGATAACAGAGTGGTCCCAATTATGGTTTGCGTCGAAGTCACGATGGCCAAGCATGTCAAGTTCATCAAGGAGGATGTTTTACCTGGGTGGATTTGAGAGAGGAATTTCCATTCTTCCATGTCTATGGTGGGCGGTGGGTACATTGCATCAAGGGAGGAAGCATTAGAGTCGGACATGGGTGGTTCCAAAGGATCTCAATGAACATGCCATGCTTGATATGCATTAGCAATCTTCTCCTAGTGAGAAAAAATTACCTCGTCGGTTTCACCAATGTCTATTGGAAATCGACGAAAAGCAAAAATGAAGAGTATCTCACTCGAGCAAAAATCTGCATAGGATGTTGAATCTTTATCTGAGATTGTAGCGTACTAAGGAATGGTGAAAACAACCTTGGGGAGGGAAAATGCACTTCTAGGGAGATGTTTTACTGCGAGAGGAGAATGACCCGTCTTGTGCAACCTCAATAAGTGGCAACAAATCTAGTAAATGGGGTCTTTGCATGTATGAGGTGATGAAGGGAGTTGATGGAATATGGGCATGCAAGTGCTTTCAAACACATTGGAAAATTGTTTTTTTAACATTGAGGGAGACAAAAGAACAATTGCATAGGGTAAGCATCATGTTTTGGAGCATATGACATGTTTCTTGTGCACCAATGTCCCTATTAGCAACAAGCCCGATCATGAGTTTACAAAGAACTGACCTAGTAGGCATGTCGGGGGGGACTTTGTGAAAGTCATGCAAGAATTTGGTGGTAACTTTTGGATTTTACCTTCGCTTTCACTGCATACTTTGCAATGTAGTTCAATACAACATGGCATGAAAAAACCATTTGGAAGTCAATGTTGGCTCTCCAAATTGAAAGCATATGATAGTTGTTCACATTTAGCTTTTCATCATTTCTAGCAGGAGTGTACATTTTCTGTGCGGAAGCATCAATTTGGAGAGAAGAAGCTGCAGACAATTCCTAGGGGGTTCCATAGAAACAAGAAATAGTTTTATTTTTTTTGCAAAGACATGTAGAGGAATGAAAATTTGTGTGCCTTTGGACATAGTTCACAAGTTCCTCATAGTCTTGGATTTCATTTGATGCAAGGATCTCATTTGTTGAAAGGAGGTAGGGATCATGTATAAATGAGTGATGCAACCTAAGAGTACTGTACTCAAAAGGGCAAGGGTTACAAGCGGTGATGTATGTATCAAAAATTGTTTTGGCCGCATGAACATATGCTACATTAGCCCAATCGAGGGCATCCATATTAGGTGCACCTTCGAACCATGGAAACCCATGTACATGTGAAGAACCTCTATGTTTCCATTCATACCTTAGTAACAAAGACAAGGAAAAAGTAATAGGGGTGCATGAAAAGGAAAATTAAAAAGAAAAAGAAAAGTAAAGGGTAAGAAATAGTAGATCCATACCTACAACAAAAATCCTTTACAAGGAAACCTTTTAGTATAACCTCTTCTAAGAATATTGTGAATCTACAATGGATGTATTGAGATGCACGATATGGGTTTGCAACAATGTTTTGGATCCTCCATGGAGATTGATATTGTGCATTAAATGGAGTATTGGAAGGCATGGCCATATGCAAGTCATGCCAATTGGTCTCAATTGCACTTAGTGTGAAGAATAAGGTAGGGTTAATGTATTGAATGATCATGTCACTTAGCTCCCCTCTAGCCTTGGTCCAAAAAGAAAGACTCTTGTGAAGGGATGAGCCGAAGCATATAATCTGGTCTAGAATTTTCGAACGCAAAAGCTGCTACAGGTGGAGGTGAAGGTATGCTATGGTTGCTAGTAAGGTATTCGGAAGGTGCTTTTAATGAAGACATAACTAGTAGCCTAGCTTCAATGTCACATGATAAGGTTATATAGGTAACAGTGACACCTAGGATGTTGGCCAAATCGATTGTCATGGAAGCGCATTAGATGCAAAGCATATTATTGCATATCAACTTTTGCAATTCTTGGTTGGTCAATCATGGCAACACCAGTGGGGAAGAGGGTGGGGATGGCCATAGAGAAGAGGCCCTATATGTTGTATTAATTGACTGGAAAAAGGTCAATGATAGGCCATTGAAGTGAATGGGTGTGTGGGGAATTGGAGGATTCTATATAGGAAAGTATCTCATCAATTTATGTGTGAGAATTTGGTAAAGTTGCACCAAAGGAGGATGGATGAAGGCCAGATGGGTTTGGGTGGAGAAGTTCATGGTCAATATTTTCAGAGAGGGCTTCTTTGGGGCCAAGGGAGTTGGGGAGAGATGGTGTAACATACCATAAATGTCTGAAGGGGAATCAGTAAAAGAGGAAAGAGCAAGCATGTTAAGTTGTACATCTTTGTAGTATGGGTCATTTGATAAATTGAACTGCAAAGCCGCAAGAACACGTGATTTACTGACAAATAATTCATAGGATATGTGGTAATTGTTAGTTTTATAGACATCAAGGATGTCTATTTCCAACAACATGTGAGGAAATGAGGTGACAATGTTATTTATATCTTGAGGGAAGCTAATAGTGTGGCCGGAATATTTGAATTTCCCTCCACGTTCATGTGTTACTTGAAGAATTGGGTTGAGACAGATAATGAGCATCTCTTCAACTTGAGTTAAGAAAGCGAGGACATGGGGTTGGTTGCATGGATCCATGTTGTTTGAGGATTAGAAGCGATGGATAGTTCACTTAGAGGCACAACAAGAACAAACAACATTGGCATTTTTTTTTCATTGATGGGTAAGCTTCACGACAAGTGTAGAAGACTTGTATGGGGAAAAGTGCATCAATTCTTTCATGAAAGCGACGATGTGCATGATGGATATAGCTATTGGGAAATTACTGAGTAGTTGAAGAGGAAGCCACATGGGGGGATGACTGCACATGGAAAGTGGGAGGTGACAAAAGGGCATCGGTTGGAACTGAAGGGGAAGCCTCATGGGGGTATGAATGCACATGGAAAGTGGGAGGTAATTATAGGGAATTTGTTGGAATTTATTGGGAAGAAAGTGCACATGGAAGTGAAAATAGAATACTTTGGGTGTATGCTAGAGGATGGAGACGAATCTGGGAAGGAAGGGGCGTTCGGTTTGGGTTGTTTTGAGAGGGAAGGTTGGATTGACGATTGTTGTAGAGAAGATGATGACATGCATTTATTCTATCCTTGTTAAGTGCGTAGTGGTGTCATTGTTGTTCCTTTTGTGCACTATAAAATTAGGTGGGTTGTATAGCTCTGTTAAATAATAAAAGTTGTCTGAACATCAGAGGTGTAAGTGAAGTAGGAGCAAAGGCAAGTAAGCAAGCATGAATTATTTTATTTTATTTTATTTTCTTCCTTGTTTAAAGTAAGTTTGTTTTTTTTTTTTTCTTTCAAAGTATAGTAGCATATATATGGTGCGAGTGTTTCTTTTAGGGAAAGTGTATGCATTATGTAACGTGATGAATGTGAATTGAAGGTGCATTCGAAGACGAGTGCGAATGATATATTTTTTTTTTGGTTGCTAGACTTGTTCAAAGTAAATTAATCAATCCTAGGATGTTCAAATGATTATTAGTAATTGTAAATGAAACCACATGATGCGTATTTGGCCTAGACTAAAGGAAGCCCATTTGTGCATGTGACCATAATTAGAAGCATCATGTGTGTATTGTTTTTCTTTTATAACATATCATATTCATATATGCATTTGAATAATGTGTGTGTGTAGAAAATAAGCTTACATGATGAAGAAGGATAGTGAAAAGCAAGTGACCAAATGGCCATGTATATAGAAGAAGACATTACAAGTAAGAAAATGAGCATGTATGCAAGCGAAAAGAAAAGAAATTCCTTCCCATTTGTTCATGAGAACCAATACACTTGAGAGAGGGTGCATATACTAATGAGAAAGAAGTACAAAAGGCAGAAGCATTTTTGAAGACGATTTTTAGAGAAAGTAAAATTCGCTTTGCATATTAGAGGGTTCAACAATGTGTAAAAGGGCAAGTGGGGATTAATGAGAGTGAAAGGTGGGAAAGGAGTTGAAAATTGGGAAAGGGAGGGGCATAATAGGGAAACTGTTTACGAGGTGAAGGATGGGCATCAATGGAGAAGGGGCATTAGGGGGGTGAGTATGGGAAGAAAAGTGTTAAAGGTTAAGGGTGTGTAGAACAATAGATGGGGAATAGTAAGGGAGAGGGGAGAAAGGTATGTTTATAGGTGGTGAGAATTTTTTTTTGAGAGGGACAAGTGGGTTGAAGGTATTGCAGGAGGAGAGAAGACACAAAGTTGTAAGGGAGTTATTTAGAGTGCATGGGGGTTGGGTGGAGGCATTCAACACCAATGCAAGTGTATGTTTTGATAGCTAGCATGAAGGGGAATAGAAGTGATGTGACCCCATTTTATATGGCTCAAACAACTTCTGGCTCGCTTGAAAGGAGGCAAAGGTCCTTTGCAGATATACCAAAAATTCCATGGGTGACAGCGTCAAAAGAAACTACATTTTTGAGTTGGCCAGTGTAATGGTGCAATTCAAGTCAGAGCACATAACGATAGTCACATTCGAGGAAGGAACCTTCACGTTTTGAGCAATGCCATGTCCTGTTAGTTTGTTGAACTTATTTTTCATGCATTGAAGCCCATCAACGATAAGGGGGCATGTGAGGAAGTAGAATTCATCCAAGTCAATTTTTGTAACAATAGAATAGAGGGAAGCCCATGAAGACGCCTCGATGTGGGTCATTGCAAGAATGGCATAAATTATTTTTGTTTGCATGGGCCTATTGGCTGTCCCAGTAAACTTCGTGTTAAGTGATGGCGAGGAAGATTTGACGCCTTCTTCTTGAAACCATTGCTTGAGTTGGCATGTTTCAGAGATATCTGGATGTATAAGAAGGCAAGTTCTCGGGATAGTTATGATAGTATGGCCATTGAAGTCAACAAGATGACAACCTCTGATTGCAAGGACTGGGACAGTACATTCCATGCAGAGTCCAAAGAACTCCCGAGCTTCGGTGTGGTGGTGGTCTCCCCACAAGGTGACATCGATGTTGCTATCAAAATTGTCAAGTAGGGAAATAGTTTGTCTAGGAGTCTCAAAACCATCATTCTTGTGAATGATTGAGGCAAGACAGGTCGAGCTAATGACATCGATAACAACAACAAATGAATTGAGAGGTGAAAGTTTGAGTGAACTTATTGCCACAAAATAGAAGGTATGGGAAGGTATTGTTTGATCACCGTCCATAAGATGATATACATTTGATGTGGAGAAGAGGAGGATTTCAAAAGGTCATTTAAGATGGTTGTACGTAGGGTTTAGGACCTTTGCCGAGCGATTTGAAACTATGTAGATTTGGCCAAGTTGGATGAGAGCATGGAGGGAGTTCGAAAAGTCATTAAATACAAATACATGGATTTTGTCACCGTCCTAATCAACGAGGTCCAGCCTGAAGGATTTTCGAGAGTCACGTGCATTGGTGTATGCACAAAGGGATGTTTTTACAATAACTTTACCTTAGATGGAAAAACAATTACGAGTTGGGGTAAGTGCCTTAAATGGGAGAATTGTTGCAGGTGAAGCAAGTAAATTTTCGAAGTTGGTACATTCGCTTTCAATGGGGAGGTTGATGGAAGAGAATATCGCTTTCAATGGGAGGGGTTGATGGAAGAGAAGATCCAGAAAATGAGGACAAGGGCACATGGCACATTTGTTCACCGGAGATAATAGGAGGGTTTGTCATGCTGAGTAAAGGTGCCACATGGTGGAGTATTCCAAGTTCGAGGACAAAATGTGACCTGCAAGAAAGAGAATATGTGAGTGCAGAGGGGAAGTAAAAAATGATAAAATCAAATAGATTCTAAAGCATACATAAAATCAGAGGACATACAAGGAGGGTTGGGTAGGATTCCCATTGCACAACAACATCATATGATGTGCATATGTGCATGAGCATTTTTGTAAGAGCATGATAGAGCCTATTTGCAAGTCTCCCGATTTTTCAAATGCATCATCTGAAGAAGGAAGCAAGACTGCATGGCTATGAACAAAATAAGAAAGGTAAACATGGTAGAGAGGGGTTGACATCCTAGCAGGGTGTATTTCTTCAACAACAACAACTTGAAGGATTGGTTGCATCTCGGTAGAGCCAACAAACAACAATGGAAGTGAATTGGTAGTCAAGGTTGGTTCCATGGTGATATGGCTTTTTTGTAAAAAACAGGTGTTGCAAGCGAATAGCAATTTTAAGTGTACAAAAGTGAAGAAAAAATTTTGTAGTAAAAATAAAGGAAAAGGTTAAAGAGTTTATCTAAAATGAGATGAAGCAAATGTAGAAATGGAATCGAAAAGTGTGGAAGATAAAAAACATGAGGGGGGAGGAAGAACAAGCAAGAACAAGTCTGCTACATGAATCAAATAGATAGTTAGGTTACTGTCCGTATGATTTTTGCAATTTTCTTGTGGAAAAGTTAAATGTTTCACGGGTAAGAAAGAAAAGAAAGAAGAAAATAAGACCCACCATGATATTTTTATTTGTTGAGTGAAGAAAAGTTCTGGAAGGAAGAGAGGAAGGGGTAGGAAATTTGAATGAGATACCTAGCAAACATTGAGGGCTTGTTCAAACAAAGAAGTTTGGCAGTAGAAAGTAAAAGTAGGAAGAATTGTTTTGATTATGGTTTTTGTGTGTAAAGTAAAGTGTCTTTATAAAATGATGGCAATGACAATGTTTCACCCTATTCAAGTAATGTTGCAACTTTTCAGATGAAATTGATCTGTGGATGTATGCAAATAAAAGTAGAAAAACAAAAATAGGTTAGGATGTTTATGCAAGAGAAAATGTATTTGTATAGTAAAAATAAAAGAGTGTGTTGCATTCTAGGAAAAGAAAAGTGAGAAGTAAAATACAGGGTAGAAAGAAGCGAATAAGATGTTGTTGGCTTGAGGGGGCCTAACCCAGGTTCAACTTTAACTAGCCAAAGAAATGCCTACATTACTGGCCCTTTCAGCATCATCCCATGCAGCGCGGACCGAAGTCTCACCTGAAGCAGTATGGGGGGATGCTAGAACCAATTTTCTGCACCCTGAGATGGTTGTGATGTCATTTGATTCCTTCTATCCCTACCTTCGCATACCTTTGTGAAAGGGTACGGTTGAGCTTCGTGTAACCCTAGTCTACAGCTCAGGTACTTTCGCGCTGCTATGGCAGCATGCCGCGTGGATTCCCCAATTACTCTAAGTGATTTTCTTATCTTATCAAATAATTAAAGTTAACACCGCGTAAACATATATCCTTGATCAAGTTTAGTTATCCAATGTATTTGTATTCATTCGCACATCATATGAGCATAATAAAGGAAATTCATACATAACATATCAAGATGCAATAACATAACGAAGACACAAAAATTGCAGAATATATTTCTTTATTAATACCTTTCTTTTGTTTACAAACTCTGTCCACCCCAAGTAAACAGTTTCAAGGGTCTGCGCACTTAGCTGTGGACTTCTACCTTAGGCCTCTATGCATTCAACTGTAGAGCCTCTACCTATGCTATGACCCAAGACATAGACTTCTTAATTCAGATCTACGACTCTCTTACATTCTTCATCATTCTATGATGATTCTAACTACTTAGAACTTAGCTCTTTTTATACAATCCCATGGTCTGCTGACCATGGGTAGATCTCTTACATCCTACTTTACTTTACAAAACTAAGGGTGGATTACCCTTTATGACATATAACACCTTCACGCTCCTTGACCACAAAATCTAGAGACTTTACCATTTTATTACAACATTTAACTCAAATATGGGCTTTTAGGCCCAAAACTACCCTCGGGTGATCCCGCTCCCAACAAGCCCCCAACACAAACATCGTGACTCGCCCTCAAGTCACTCGGTAGGTGCAAAGATCTTTGTGCATAGCCCATCCATCTCAACCGTTATGACTGCTACCTCGGTTATGCACTGAGTTGCCACCTACTTCACATCTTCCACTGTCTTCTTGGTCACTGCTCTTGCGATGTTAGCCTCAAGATTTTGTTGCATCTCTTGCAGAGTCACAAGCTTTCCTTGAATATTTTCAGTGACTACCAGGACTTTAGTCATGCCTTCAGCACTGCTTCCTTGTGTAGTGTTGCGTCCACTTGTTCCTTCAGTTGCTTCGCCTCCTATGTCTTGGCTAGCCTTTGTCTCAGTGCAATGGTTCGCGTTATGCCCTTAACTTCATTGTAGCCCTGTCATACCTTGTGCACTTTCATCTCCAGCCTCTGTACATTTTGGTCCTCCTGCAAGCTTGTCAAGACCCCAAATGATTGCTCAAAGAATTATGTGTAGTTTGCTACTGCACTTTCCACTATCATGGCTACCTCTGTGACAACAGTCGCTCGCTATTCCTTTACTTCTGGTAGTGTGGAGGGCGGGGCCCTCAATTGTAACTTAGTAAGTTATAGGTTCAACTCTAGTTGAACCCATGCCATCTCAATCCGAGTGTCACGCACCCCTATGACCAACTTACAGATGCGAATCTCGACTGGCTCTTCCTCTGGAATGGGAAACTCTGGGACCATTCTACATTCCTCCTCAACAACTTGCATGATCTTCTTACTCTGGTTAGTGACCTTGGTCTTAGCGGAAATGGTAACATTTCTGTATAGGGACATCTGTTTATTTTTTATCCATTGTTTAGTGATCACCTAGAGGGCACAATGCTCTTAGGTCCTCATTAAGAGGTGGAGTTCTTCACATGGAAGCACTACCATGTTTAGCATAACTCCCTTCAAAGCACTGACAGTGGGCCTATCAGCCTCATTGTCTGTGGTCAATGCTCCATCTGTAAGCACTATCGCAATGGAAGCCTTCATGTGCAGCATATCGACAACCTCTGAAGTGTCGATGGCCAAGCTGGTAAACACAATACTAGCCTGTGACACGCGGGTCTCCAACTCCTCCAACCCAGTCTAGACTGTCGCTATTCAAATTGTTGTAGGGCCTTCACAGTGACATCTCTGATTGTCTCACCGATATCATGTAAGTCGCCCTCTGTTAATGTGATAGGGTCTAGCAAGGTCCTGATCACCTTGGATTTCTTTGTGCACTCTCCTTTCTCCAGCTCTGTTGGTCGCTTAATGTGGGAAGATGTCTCCTGAGGGTCTGCAACATGTTGTCTGTGTCTTCCTCTTCAGTCTCAGGTGAAGGCAACCGCACACCTTTGTTCTTATCTACTTACCTGCCTTCTTTTCTACCTATTCCACCTGGGCCTTCTCATCGGCCTCCTTTTTCCTCTTTTTGACCAGTTGCACCATCTTCAGCTTGGCCTCTTCCTTCTTATTCTGCGTGGCATACTTGCTTCCATCCACCGCCAAGTCCGTGGTAGTGCACCACTCCACCAACCATTGATCGAGCACCGCATCGATGGCATCATTTGTGGCCAGATACGTCAAGTCATACCAATTTTGTGTAGGTCCTTCTATGCCCTAATAGATGCTCGATGGAAATCATCTTTGAACTTTGCATAGCTCTGCAAGTTAGCGTACACCGTGCGCAACAATTGAAACCTGTGATTGATGGCCATCCTGATATTCATCTCCATCAAGATCCAGAAGATCTTACTGTCCCAAACTCGTTGAACGTCCTTGGTCACCCATAGTGAAGCATGCTTCATTGTTTCAGGGAGCTCTGACACAATTGAAGGGAACTGGCTATCCTCTGGTAGCTCCCACGCTACCAGCAAAATCGACAAAAAAAGCCACATTCGTGGAATGTTTTGCTTTTCTCTTATACTTCGCGGAACACCACCAAGAACTCTCTGTGAAGGTAGTCTGACTAGTTAAACTGGACTCCTTCCACGAACTACTGTGTGAGCGCAACAATAGGCAATGACACAACATCAACACGGAACTTTTGCATCACCTTCCCTAGAAGGATTTGTGTTGCTACTTTCACAGCAAGGTCGTAGATGCTGGAGATAGCGTACCCGTGTGACCTCTTCACCAGCTTTAATTTTTCCTTAATTGAATATACAAGAGCTTGTTTGCCACCCTTGCCGCCAAATATCATTGCTGGATTCTCACCTGTATATGGCATGTGCATTATGTAGTGAATCAATATATCTATGATGGGTATCGGCTCCTCCAACCATAGACACCCATCACGCACCAAGCACAGTAGTTGCATGATGAACAAAACTATCACCGGGGTGTGGTTATAGTGCGACATCCATGGCAGGTTGAGAAACCCTACCTTATCCACTCCTCTGAGTCACCTCTGTGGCTCCAATGCAATCATTCCTATATTTGTGTCTATGATGCAATGCATCAGTTGCTTGGTCACTAGGTGTGGGAACTTCTCATGGTTCACCAAGTCCCAGTCTTCAAGCTTCAGTATCGACACCTCTGCCGAGTGTGGACCATCGAAAGAAATTTCATTTGGTATTAGAGGGGTTTGTAGAGGAGTCTTACTCTCATCAATGTCCTTTGGGACCTTCGATTTAGGCTTGCATGGAGGGACATACTGATATGAAATTAAGATCTTAGATTACTTTTAAGGTATTATAGACTCATGTACATGGATTTGCCTATATTACTTAGTGCAACAGATTGATAAGATTGCGAATAATATAGACAATTGAGTAGTCAGGGAAGCATAATATACAAACACACATAAACAAAACAAGTTTAATATGGAGTTCACTGAAAACTCATGGACTACGTCTCCTGGTCTAGCCTTTAGTGGTGACCTCTCTATTATGTCTTCAAGAGTAGAGTTTTACAAAGTGTGAGCTCAAATTGAGTCTCAACACATAGATATAAACAATAGGAGTTTTCTTGAATCCCTCAAGCCTCTCTGAGTACATAGACTCTTTCTTCCACTCTCTATCTCAGTACTGCTTCCCCTTTGTATCTATCAGTATGTGGCTTTAAATCCAACTGGCGTTGTCTATTCGTTTCCCCTTCTCGGGCTTGCTGGCTCCCGACATAATGTCTTTAGGGAAGGTGGCCACCTATTCTACAATGGAAAGAAACATCGAGCCTTTGAAATCCCCAAAAATAGTGTTTTCTATTTACACAGAGAAACACCATAAAACACAGGAGAAATCCATCAAATCATTGTTCATCAGACTTCAAATATTCATAAATCCGCACTATATTTTTATTGGGTCCACCTTTATATCATGATAACATCTCCACCATTGATCTAAGTGATCTTGATCAAACGACTGAGATTCATTTCGAGTGGCGAAGGAATACGGAGATTAATTGCCCAAAAAGGAAGTTTTCTCATGCCACGTGTCGGCCAGTGGTTGGGATCGAGCGGAGCCCGTCCAATACCACTTACCACCTAAGACCTACCTAAAATCTTGCCCATTATAGAACTCAAAAGATATATATCTACATTTATATCCTTTTTGTGTCTGGATTCATCGCTTTATTCACATTTTATTTGTTCTTAATTTATTTGGTAGAATTGCAAAATACACAGAAAGGTGTCGTTTTCCAGATCTCAAAATATATCAAATATCATTTATAACTCTATTGGGCCTGGTTATTGCAAGCCATATTTATATTGGCCCCGCTCCTTTGTGTAGCCCAGATGCGATATTACGATGTGATTGATGGCAATCATATATCGCATAGACCCTCGAGTCGTTTGTAAGCACTCCCTTGTATTCACTGATTGCGATATCATGAGTTAACCTAGGTCGCTGATCTATGCACTTGATCGATAGTCCTCATTGACCCGTGTTGATTGTGATCACAATTGTCATATGATAGGCTCTGATATCCTCCAACTGCCACCGCTGATTGCGATATGCTGATCAGATCTAGACCGTTGATCGGCCAGATCCGACACCTCGTGTGCAAAGTTGGTTTGACCTCCGATAGGCTTGATTTCACTATTTTATTCATGTTTTTGCCTCTCGATAATGTTATCTACCATTCTTAAAGGTTATCTTTTTGCGATAGTTTTTGGATTTTGAAGACACAGAGGGTGATTTGGATCCATTTTGGATCACATGCTCCAGCAACCACGTAATAGCGTCCACACCCTATGCTTCAACTTCTTCTACTTCCATTACCACATCCTCATCATCCATCGAGATTTCTTCAATATCTCCTCCTCGGCTTCTAAGTTTATATCCTTGCCTTTCTCTTGTGTAGTGGGCTTTGGTGGGTTTCTCCTTGGCGAGGTGCACACCGGTATGGCAAGCTACTTGCCCTTCTTGTCCTTCATGGTTTCCTTGGTTGGGGTTGGCTCCGGTCTTGGCATTCTTGGGGATTTAGGGACCTCCGCCAATACCTTGACCACTTTTGAAGTGATTACTTCTACCTCTCTATCCATTCCTTGTGTCGACTCCTCTACGACTTGTTTGCTATGTATCACTTCAGGGGGAGATGACATGATCTTCTGCAAGAGTTCTTGTGTGTCCATCGGTAAAGTCTCAAATACCCTAGAAGATATCATAAGCTTGTATTACTCGCAATTTGTAGATGCCTGAGAGCTCAACAATTTACTTCTCAAAATGCCAATTATTTCTTTCTGGACAGCCACTTGTAATTTATAGGGCATTCTGAATTTAAATCTGACTATTCCCCCCAAAATCGATTCATTAATGCTGAATTGGCAACAATTTTTCAAGGATCTAAGCCATAAATTTCATCTTAAATGCTGACCACCTGCTCCATTTGGCCTCACTTTTGTCATATTTTCATGAACAGTGACCATAACGGTCACTTTCCTGCTGACCTGCATAATTTCTCCCTGCGTAGCGCATCTCCCTCCACATTGTCATGGACCCAATGACACTTCCTTTCTTCACACCATCTTCCAACCACGTAGCTCCCCAACCCAAGTAGTGTAGTTTATAGTCCCATGACTCCTTTCACCTGACTGGAGTGTTAAGACTGTGCTACCTTCATTTAGTCACATGGTCAGGCCACGAGTGTATGGTTTCAAGTGATTGCCATTCACCTTTCCGAGGAAGGGTTCTCCATTCAATTTGACCAGATGTACCACTCCTCTATTGGTAATCTCCTTAATAACATAAGGCCCAAACTAGTGCATCCTCAACTTCCCTGGAAATTTATCAAACTTACTATCACATAACAAAATTAGGTTATTTACCTTAAATGAGTGCAGCTTAATGTGTCAATCATGCCATGCCTTTTCACTCTAATTTTGGACCTGTTGGTGAAATCCAGCCAAAAATATCTCTTCTTTAAGCTCATCCAGCTATGCGAGCCTCTCCTTCAGGGCTCCTCAATCTGTCATACCTGTGACACTGCTATGCACAGACTAGGCACAATATATTCCATGGGCATTACTACTTCAACACCATAGACAAGCTTAAAGGGGGTTCGTCAAGTCAACTTCTTACATGTTCTTCGATAAGCCCATATTACTACAGGTATGCATAGATCCTAATCACTTCGCTAAGCATTTCAAACCTTGGTCAGTGAGTTTTCGAGCACCTTGTTGAATGCTTCCACCATCCCGTTAGCCTGCGGGTAATGAGGTGTGCTCGTCTGGTGATATACCTGAATTTCCTTCATCAGCATGCTAATTGTCTCATTCAAGAAGTACGTACCAAAATCACTCATCAAGATCTTTGGCCAGCCAAATCACGTTAGTACATGCTCAAATAGGAATTTTGCGGTAGTCACGCCCGTACAATCCTTCACCAGCTGTGCTTCTGCCGAATGAGTCAAATACTTCATCATGGTGATAATGTACCTTGCTCCTATCTTTCCTTGTGGCTGAATGGTTCCTACAAAGTCTATCACCCACTTCTTGAAGGGTTGCAATGTCATTTGTAGATTCAAAGGAATCTCATCCCTCCACAATGGCTTGCCAATCCTTTGACAGACATCACACACCTTGAAATATGATTTTGAGTCCTAATGGAGGGTTGGCCACCACAACCCCACACGTAGAATCTTCTACGTGGTTGATGTCCCTGCATATTGTCCACCTGCAGTGCCCCCATGGGTGTCCATTAGGATGCTTCTTCTTTCGAACTCAGGTACATACTGTCGCAATATCTCATCAGTCCCAATCTTGTACAGATGCCTAGCAATGAGAGAGAAATCTGCCACGTGCACCACTAATTACTTTTTTCTATAGGAGAGTGTATTCTTCCAATGTAGTACTTTTCATTAGGAAATGTATTGTATCCTTAAAATGACCATCCACAATGCACATTGCAAATAGTTGTGTGTCAGGCAATCCTTCTTCCAATTTAGTGGGTTTCTCCCCTGTTTCGATGCGCGACAGATCATCTAGTCCTGCATTCAGTCATCCAATCTTCTTGAAAAATTCAAAATCATACTCCTGGAACAATAAGGGCCACCTACAAATTCTCCCCCCAAACACAGGTTTATTGACCAGGTACTTCAACGCAGAGTGATCCATATACATCTTAAAATGGCCCCCTAGCAACTAGTGCCTATACTTTTGGAGTGCATACACCATAGCTAGCTCTTTGTGCTTAGTGGTGGAATAGTTCTTCTCCACTTTGGATAATATTTGTCTTGCAAACACAATAGGATGGTCCAAGCCTTCCCCACCAGCCTATGTCAGTAGTGCTCCCAATGCTATACATGATGCGTTGACATGTACATGAAACTCTTTCTTCTAATCGGGAAGACTAGAATTAGTGCAATGACCATCCTTTCTTTCAATATATCCAACCTCTTCTTATAGTCATTGTTCCAATAGAATGTGACATCCTTCTTCAAAAATTTCTCCATAGGTGCGGTGATATGGGCATAGTCTTTAATAAAATTTCTTTAATATCTTGTATGTCCTAGGGTAGCACATAGTTGTTTCACACTTCTCTACACTTCCAAGTTTAGTATCACCACAATCTTGCGAGGTATACCATTAGTCCTTATTTGTAAACCACATGCCCCAACAAGTTCCCAAAAGGAACACAAAATAGACACTTCTTGAGATTGAGCGCGATTTGGTATCTTCGACAAGTATCCAACATCAGGCAAAATCTTGCTACATGGCGTTTAACCAACCCAAACATAGACCAATCATCAAAATATACCTCCAGGAAGTGATGAATAAATTCCTTGAACGCAACAACAATTATGCGTGAGAAGATCGTAGGCACATTCTTCAATCCAAACGGCAATACAATGTACTAAAAACAACCCTATCCAGTTGCGAAGGGTGTCTTTCTCCTATCCTCCAGCGTGATTTTGATCTGGTGGTACCCAGAGAACACATCACTAAAGGAATATGCTTCCTAGCCACCTACTTTATCCAACACTTCATCAGTGAGCGAAGTTGGGAAAGGATCATGTACACAAGCATCATTCAAATTTCTGAGATCCACACATATCCTTATTTCATCCTTCTACTTCTTTCCGTGTACCACCATTGGGCTTACCCAGTCAGATTCTTCCACAAGCTCAATGATGCCTACTGCTAGCATCTTGTCCAACTCTAAGCGGACCTTTTCCTTATATTTTATGTTGAGACAGTAAGGCCTTTGCTTAACTAGCTTCGCGTTGGGTTTCAATGTAATGTTCATCATTCCTAGGTCCCCGATTATCCCTTTCAGATCCGTAAACTTGGTAGGGAATAAATCTTGGTATTCACAGAGCAATTCAGTGACCTTATCCACCCTCGTGTCATCCCAGTAATCTCTAATCTTCACGAATTTGGGCTTTGCCTCCATAACAATGTTTGCTTGTCTTATTTTCAACGGCATGGTTATATCAGGGTTCTCAATTTGTGGTCCTTGGACCTCGTAGTGACCTTCTATTTATGGAATGTTAATATTCCACGAATCCTCATTCTCTTCTTCAACAGATACATTATAACATTATACATGTGACTCAGTTGAGTAGCCCATTCAGGCTAAATCAGGTCAAAAGGATCCTGCGGTATCCTAAATATTGTTGCTTTCACTTCTTGTACCACTTCATCAATACTGTCAAACCCACTTGGCATTTGTGAGTTGAACACATGGGCAACAAGCACGATGACCTAGAAAACACAAGGAAGAAAGAATATAGGAGAAAGGGCAGAGTTATCAATTTATATTAATCAATATAGCTAGCTAGATGAAAGAGTTCTCTAGTTCGACTCTATCAGCCTTCTGGGATAGGGAGACAATGGTTTTATGATAAGAATAAACTAAAAAAAGGAACATGGATTTTTGAGGAGGACCGATAGCTATTTGATTTCATTTTCAACCATAGCCATTATTTCCGGCGTGCAATTTTGATTTCACTGGTAATATATAGGTTTTTTCAAGAAAATATATGGTTTCTTTACTGAGTCTTCCTTTTGCCTACTAAAGACAAATGTCGAGTCTATTTTTCTTGCAGACTTGCTCAGATGTGATAAGAACCACATATTAAGGTGGATAAATTACCTAGAACCAGATCTAAAATGATGGATTTTATCAGAGTCTCGAAATGGGAGTCAGAAAAGGATTTTATGTGCCCTATATGCTTGTAGACGATGGAGGATGTGTTTCCTCACAAATTGCAGCCACAACTTCTGCTACATGTACATTATGACACATCTCAATAACAAGTGCAATTTCCCCTATTGTGGCCTCTATCTCAAAAACAATCAGCTCTTCACCAATTTTGTATTTAATATTAGTCTTTTTTATTAGATTCAGGATACTTTAGTCTTTATTTTTGAAGCTAAAAATGTTTGTTAAAAGATGCAAAATTTAAAATCAAATTACTAATTGAGAATTTAGAATTACAGGTACAATTTCCGTGGCTATGGCCTCTATCTCACAAAAAATCAGCTCTTCACCAATTTTGTATTTAATATTAGTTCTTTTTATTAGATTCAAGATACTTTAGTCCTTATTTTTGAAGCTAGAAATGTTTGTTAGAAGATGCAGAATTTAAAATGAAATTACTAATTGATACTTTAGAAGTACAGGTAGTTGACAACAATATCTTTGTTAGAATGAGAACATTTAAGTGCATTTCTAAAGCTATAAATGCTCGTTAGAAACACAGAATTTAGATTCAAATTACTTATTGAAACCTTAGACATGCAAGCACTGAAACTTGTGTTTGTTTCATATTCTTGTAAAATTTTGTTTCAATTTCATTTTTCTTGAGACTAGAAATCATTGCCAAACAAAGTTTGGAAGTTAATTGGAAACTGCATGAAAATTGAAAATGTAGCATACTTTAGTTGCCTTCGCTTACTATTTAAAGATTCATGTTGTTTTGCTATCTAGTTGAAGCGACTATTGATTGATGGAAAAAAACAGTTTTAATTATGATAACCTTTGATGTTGAAACCCCTGAAACATGTGTTTTGGATTCTTCCATTTTCTTTGTCTTCATTTTTCTATGTGAAGGTTGAATACTGGAAATTATTATAACAAAAATTCAAAATTTGACTAGAATTTGTTGATAAAAACCCTCAAATCCTGCATTTGTGTTTTCTGGTTTTCAAAAATGAAAATGTTGCCCTTTTTTTTGGAGGCGGGGGGGGAGGTGGCACTGGGCAGATGCAGAGAGAGAATAAGCAACAAGCAATAGAGGCATAAATAGATAAGTTAATGTGGAGCTACCAATGATAGAGATATAAATTATCATTGCTCTATTTTCTTGGAAACTACATATGTGGATAATGTTTGGTGAAAAATAAATGGTTTGTTTATTGAGTCTTCCTTCTGCCTACTAATGAGAAATGTCGAGTCTTTTTTTCTTGTAGACTTGCTCAGATGTGATAAGAACTACATGTTAAGGTGGATGAAATACCTAAGACCAGACTTGAAACGAGGGATTTTATCTAAAACAAAGGCTTTTATGAGAATGTCGAGAACGACTTCCCCCAAGAGCAGTTTTGGGGCTAAAAGCCCATGTTTTGGGACAATTTTGTAAAGTCTTTGCATTTTTTGGTCGCAGAGCGCAAAAGTGTCAAGAGTCAAAAGGGGTTGACCACCCTTATTTTTTAAAGTGTCAAGTCGGCTGTAAAGATTTTATAAAAGAGAGCTAAGTAAGTTAAGCTCTAGGCAGCTAGAACAATTAAGCTTTGGAAGTTTTGGTAGAGAAGTCTAAGTGTTTTTGGGTATTAACATAGGTCGAGGCTCTGTAGTTGAGTGCGCAAAGCCCTAGGGTGGAAATTCACAACTGATTGCAGGGACCCCTGCAGTTGTGTGTGCATGGTGGATAGATTCTGCATTAAACTGGAAGATATCAATAAAAAAAATTATTCGGTAATTACTGTGTATTTAGTCTTTGTTAATGCATCCTATTATATTGTGATCTGGGTTTGTTTTACAATGTTTATTTGATGCGTGAATGTGTGTGATTATATTTGTTAATTGAATGCAAGTAAATTTATCAGTTTACGCGACGTTAACTATAATTGATTGCTAAGGTAAGTAAAACACTTGAGGTAACTTGGGAACCTATACAATACATTGTCATAGCTGTGCAAAAGTACCTAAACCGCTGGATAGACCTGTGTAAAGGTCAATCGTACACCTTCGCAGAGGTACTGAAGGGTGGAATAAAGGGTATATCAACAAAGCCCTAAGGCTTAGTGACCTGCGCGAAAGCAGGGGCAGGGGGTATAAAATAACATCACGACCATCTCACAGTGCAGAAACTTGGTCCCAACATCCCCCCACACTTCTTCGAGTGAGACTTTTGTCCACGCTCTACGGGCTGATGTTGAAAGCGCCAGCAGTGTAGGGATTTGTTTTGCCAACTAAAGTTGAACTTGGGTCAGAGCTCACAAAGCCAACAAATGGTTCCAATTCCGGGACTTGGAATCTATATGAGAGATGCGTGATGTCGTATCACTAGAATCTAACTAAGAAAGAGATCGAAGATTGGTTTGGATAGGAAGATCCACGAATTCGTAGCACAGGAGAATAGAAGTCCACGGCTTACAAAGGAACACTGGCTAGACAGATACCTATATACATAAATAAAGGAGATCTTTTTATGTTCTTTTCCAGTTAAGTTATACAAGTGGATCACAAAGCTAGCAGATAGCCAGGGAAGGTGGAGGCTTGACAGTCCTATTTTCTAGGCACTGGAATTAGTACAGAGACTGGAAGCCTTTGAGGATAAGATCACCCGCACTATCGATCATTGGCTAAATCATATATTAGGAGAGTTTACAGAATTCATGGTCGATACCTTAGTCAGTTACAGTGAGGTGGAGCGATACGTTTTCAAAGGTCCACGAGGTAAGTACTTGAAGTCCTTAAATGCTTGAATTAATATGTTATTGTGCAAGAAATAGGTTATGTAGCTACCTTGATGTTCGGAGCTACGCGAAGTGGAAAGACTTATAGGAATGAAGGAAGAAATGGTCTTGAATATAGCCCACTGAATTCACCTCCTTTGAGTGACGAAGAGCGAGTATTGCAGGCTTCTCTGTGAAGTGCAGTTAAGTTGATAAAACAAGGGTTCCCGTAACTACCACCTCCACCTTCACCATCGTCACCTACGACTTCGCCCACACCACCGCCACCTCCACCCCAGTTCAACATGGTGAATTCAATGAAGCTACCATTGTTTAAAGGCTTGGGAAATGAGGACCTCGACCAGTTCCGGTTCATCTGCAAAACCTGTATGGGAAGCTCAAGGCATCTCAGATGATCACATGAAGAAGGAAATGTTGGTTAGTACTTTGCAGGATCACGCGCTAACTTGGTAGATCAAGTACTTTAACAATAACCCAAATGTTGGGTTGGTGGATTTCCAGATTGCGTTGAACAAAGAGTTTAGGAGGCCTAAATCTAAGGCACAGTTGATTGTGGGGTTCAAGAAAATCATGATGAAACCAGGTGAGACACCTTGGGAGTTGGATTAGAGATTGAAGTGTAAAATCTGCTAAGTTAATACAAACTTAATAGATGGACAACACCGCGAGTGGTTCATGGCTTCACTCCTACCTCACCTAAGGGTTGCACTGTCACAACAGAAGATTATGACTTAGGCAGAGGCCTTCGAGATTGCAATAAGACTGCATGAAACACCGATGCAAGATTTGAATCTCGGGTTTAGCAAATCCATGCACAATTACAAAATCTTTTCCTCAAAATGCAAAGTTTGAAGCAGGATAAAACAATTCAACTAGAGGCGCGTGAAGAGATATGGTGCCTGAAATGTAAACGTCAAGGGCATGTCAAAGACCACTGCTTGACCTTTGCAAACTATGTTGCAGGAGGAGGACCAATGCATTTGAGGCCAGAAGCCCAAGCAGGACCAAGTGCGGGGCCTGCGTTGTGGTATGTTATATGTCACATAGCAGGGAAACATAGACTACTAATTGTCATTTGGTGCAAAAGTTTGTAAAAACACCGCAACAATTGTTCTGCAACTTCTGCAGGTCAGTAGGGCATGATGAGCATAACTGTCAAGGTTATGAATTGGTGATGGAAAAAACACCTGCCTTTAGAGTTTAGGTAGAAACGTGGCCTCCTGACCAGAGTGGTAGGATGGCACAGAGAGGCTTTCAGGGGTGCGGATGAGGCCAAGGCAGAGGAGGACCTGGCAAAGGTTGGGGACAATTGATCTATTATAATTGTGGAGGACCTGGACACTATGCCCATGAATGCACTAACCCACCGCATCTGTCATGAAAATATTGCACTCAGTTTGATCATGAGACTGAGGACAATCCTACACTGATAGCAAGGATATGCAATAAAGGGGTGCTAACAGCACAGCCGACTCAGAACTTGTAGATGATGAGGGCTGACCCTTGTGAAGAGGATCCGAACGTGAATATCATGCTCCGAAGTGGAATTACAACAGGTGACGATAAGGGGAAACAACCTGAAGACAACGCATGGGTTCACAAAGCTTTGAAAAAGGAGGTTGAATTTGATTTGGAGTGAGCACACAAAACGTTCATGGAAGCAAAGAAGAGCTTCATTGAGGCCTCTACCTCAGGGAGCTAAAATAAACCTATTCAGGAAATGTACCCATCTATGCTTACAACCTTCCTAGAGATCTGCATGAAGCTGCTATGTGATAGCAAGGCTATAAAGGGATTACAGGAACTTATAAATAGATGCACTGGAAACACTCAGGTGAACCGTGTGTGGTACGGAAGATCGGTAAGCATAAGGAAAGAATAGGACGAGAAATGAGACTCACCGCACAGATAGGAGGGTATGAAATGGATAAAGTTATTCTGGATCTAGGGTCAGATGTGAACATTTTGCTAAAGTAGACTTGGGAGTGGATGGGGAGACCCATCCTATAGTGGTCTCCAATTCTGTTAAGGATGGAAAATCAATAGAAGATCATCCCCATGGGATGGTTGCAGGGAGTAACTATAGATATTGAAGGCGCGAGCACATTAGCTGATTTTGAGGTAATAGAAATTATGGATGACAACAATCCCTACCCTACGCTCCTTGGCATTGAATGGGATACTGAGATGAATGGGGTAATCAACCTGAAGAAGCGAAAGATGATATTTGAAGATAAATTGCTTCACGTAATACTACCCCTAGATCCTGCTGAAGGATCGCGCTATAATGAACTAGTCTTCAATTATGAAAGTGATGATGATTTGGATAGCATATATAAGATAATAGTGTGAGACCAATATTGGGTGAATCCAATAGTGGATGGAAAAATTACATGGGATCGCGAGAGTTCCTACAACTCAGACTTGGACAAAGAATTAGAGTGCTGGCAGAATCGTCTACATGAAGTAACCACGCTGAGCTATAACATGATGACCCAGTCGCTGCGCTATGTGTGGTCAGAGGAAAGAATTTTCCCACTTATGATGGCTTAAATGATGTGGATGTTCTTTTGGATGCATTTGAGAGGGAAGTACCAAAGAAGCAGAGCTTCCAAGCTTTGGACTGGGCATTGTACGGTATGCCTGCGAGATGGTGGGGTACGCACAAGGGTAGTTTTGATGATTGGCGCAAGTGTAGGAAGATGATGAGAACATGCTTTGGGAATCCAAAGGTACGAGTGGTAGACAAGTATGATGGGAAGGATGATCCATGCACACACTTGGCCAAATGGGCTAAGGCCTGTGGAATGAAGCCCCAACCTGAATGGGTGCACTTGTTTTGTCACACCTTGGATGTCATCCCGATGAACTAGTACATGAATATAGAGCTTCACCATGGCTCAGGAGAATGGGATATTTTGCGCGAAGGGTTCATAATAAAATTCAGCTTCGAATATGGGTTTGACTATATTGACAAAGCACTACAAGAGGTTAAAGTAGCGATATCTAGGATACCGCAAGATCCTTTGGATTTGATTCAACCTGATTCGACTACTCAGCTGAAACACGCACTGTGATGCTATAACGTTATTGCTAAAGAATAAAATGAGGACCCATGAAAGATTAATATTCCTGAACCCAAGGGTCATCGTGAGGTCAAGGGATCACCAATCAAGAAACCTGATATAACTACACCGCAGAGGACTAAACAGATAAATATTGGTACAGAGGCAGAGCCCAAATTCTCGAAGATTGCAGATTACTAGGATGACACTATGGTAGGTAAGGTCGCCAAATTGCTTCGTGAATACTAGGATTTGTTCCCTACCAAGTTTACAGAGTTAAAGGGGATAATAGGAGACCTGGGTGTTATGAAGATCACATTAAAACTCGACGCAAAGGTAGATAAGAAAAGACCTTATCATCTCAATCCAAAGTTTAAGGAGAAGTTCCGCTTAGAGTTAGATAAGATTCTTGTGGCAGGCATCATTGAGAGCATAGAAGAATATGATTGGGTGAGCCCAGTGGTGGTATAGGAAAAGAAGCAGAAGGATGAAATAAGGAGATGTGTAGATCTCAGGAAGTTGAATGACACTTTCATGCATGATCCTTTCCCGACTCCGTTCACTGATGAGCTACTGGATAATGTAGGTGGCCAGGAAGGATACTCCTTCACTATTGGGTTTTATTGGTACCATCAGACCAAAATCGTGCCTAAAGATAGAAGTAAGATGACCTTTGCGACTGAATGGGGATGTTTTTAGTACACCGTAATGCCTTTCGGATTAAAGAATGTGCCTGCGATTTTTTCATGCATATTGAATGCTGCATTCAAAGATTTCCTTCATTAGTTTTTGGAGGTGTACTTTGATGAATGGACTATGTTTGGGTTGGTAAAACACCATGTGCCAAGTTTGCACTTAATGCTAGATACCTGTCGAAGGTACAAAATTACACTCAATCTGAAGAAATGTCTATTTTGTGTCCTTTTTTAGGTCATGTGGTATGCAAACAGGGATTGATGGTATATCCCATGAATATCACAATGATCATTAACCTAGAGGAATCGAGGAGTCTGAAACAGCTACGCACAACCTTGGGACATATTAGGTACTATAGGAATTTTATCAAGGGCTATGCCCAAATCACCGCACCTATGGAGAAGTTGTTGAAAAAGGATGTCATGTTCTATTAGAATGAGGACTATCAGAAGAGCTTGGATGTGTTGAAAGGAAAAACGGTCACCATGCTGATTTTAGTCTTCCTAGATTGGAAGAAGGATTTTCATGTACATGTAGATGCTTCATGTATAGCACTGCGAGCAATACTGACACAAGCTAGTGGAGGATACTTAGAAAATCCTATAGCAATTGCAAGCAGGAGGTTATCCAAGGTTGAGAAGAACTATTCCACCACAAAGCACAATGTATTAGCCATGGTGTACATGCTCCAGAAGTTTAGACACTATTTGTTAGGTGGACATTATAAGATGTATACAGATCATTATACGTTGAAATACCTAGTCAATAAGCATGTGTTGGGGGGATAATCCATAGGTGGTTTTTGTTGTTCCAAGAGTATGATTTTGAAGTTATTGTGAAGCCTTCACAACTGAATGTAGGACCAGACCATCTGTCATGCTTCGAAATGGGGGAAGAGCCCACTAATTTGGAGGAGGGATTGCCTTATGGCAAGTTCTTTGCAATGTGTGTCACAGATGGTTACTTTGAAGACATCATACACTTCCTAATGACAAGAACTGCCCCAAAAGGCTACACCACCCAGAAGAAAAAGGAGTTAGTGATGTGCGTGGCAGACTTTTCAGATGAGGTATTAAGATGATATGTATCGGATTTCGAAAGGAGTAGTATCCTCGCAGATGCTCATGGGGGTGCCGTGGGAGGGAATTATGCAGGAAGAGCAACCACATAGAAGATCCTACACAGAGGGTTGTGGTGGTCAATGCTCCATCAGGATTCAAAAGCCAACTACAAGGCGTGCAACATGTGTCAAAGGACTAGCAGGCCATTGCGAAGAGATGAGCTACCTCTGAACCCACATATAATGTTACAACCTTTCGAGAAATGGGTGATAGATTTTGTGGGACCCATTCAGCTCCAAGGAAAGAAGATGGGAGCATGGTACATTATCACTGCAAATGAGTATTTGACTCAATGGATGAAAGCACATCTTGTGAAGGACTATACAGACATGACCACTATGAAGTTTCTCTTTGAGTATGTACTGATGTGATTTGGGTGTCCAAAGATTTTGATGAGTGATCGTGGTCCGCACTTTTTGAATGAAATGATAAGTGTGCTGATGGAGGAATTTTAGGTATATCACTAGAAAATTATGCCTTATCAGCCACAAGCTAATGGGATGGTGGAAGCATTCAATAAGGTACTAGAGAACATGTTGACCAAGGTTTGCAATGCTCAACAAAGTGATTGGGACCTGCACATACCCGCAGTACTATGCGCCTATTGAACGACATACAAAAAGTTGACTAAACAGACACCCTTTAGGCTTGTATACGACATTGAAGTAGTGATGCCCATGGAATACATTGTGCCTACTCTATGCATTGCGACACCCATGGTTATGATGGATCACGGGGCCCTCGAAGAGAGGATCATATAACTTGCTGAGCTTGAGGAAGAAAGGTTTTTGGATAGATTTCACGAACAAGTCCAAAAGTAGCGCGAAGAAGCATGGCATGATTGACACATTAAAATGCACACTTTTAAGGTAAATGATCTGTTTTTGTTATATGACAGAAAGTTTGATAAATTTCTATGGAAATTTAGGATGCACTAGCTAGGGCCCTATGTCATTAACGAAATTACTGACGGTGGAGCAGTTCATTTCGTTAAATTAAATGGAGATCTCTTCCCAAGAAAGATGAATGGTAGTTGATTGAAGCCATACACCAGTGATCCAACCAGGTGACTATACGAAGGTAGCATAGCCTTAGCCCTCCAGGAAGTTGAAAGGAGGTTCGGAAGTATAAACTACACTACTCAGGTTGGGGAACTGCGTAATTGGAGGATTATGCGAAATGAAGAGATGTTGTAGGGTTCGCGAAAGTGTGGGGAGAGTTGCGCTACCTGGGGAGAAATCACACAGGTTGGCCGGAAAGTGACCATTAAAGTCATCATTCATGATTTGGCGATGAGAATGTGGCCAAATGGAGTGGGTGACCGACATTTAAGATGAAATTTATGGGTAAGATCCTTGAAAATTTGCTACCAATCTGGCATTAAATTTGAGGGGAATGGTCGGATTTGAATTCAAAATGGCCTATAAATTACATGTCGCTACCCAACAAAAAACACTTGGCATTTTGAGCATTGAGTTGGTGAGCTCTCAAACGTGCATGAACCACACATTTATTGAAGAATTGCTTGACTACCAACCGTTTGATCGATTTCGAGAGTCTGACCACAACTTCATGCATGAAATTATCCTAGGATCAAAAGCTATGGACATTGAAGTAGTGATAATTAAGAGGCTGTGTTGGAGGTTCTTATGGAGGCAGAGGGAGATGCTTCAGAGGTTGCAAAGGTACTAGTTAAAGTCCACAAGTCACCACGGATGCCTAGACCAAATCCTACCTCGACCAAGGAGAGTGCAATAGATAAGAAGGGAAAGTAGGCTGTGAAATTAGTGCATGCATCGCCTAGGAGAAACCAATAGAAGGACAAGCCCACTGCACAAGAAAAGGGAAAAGCTATTAACTTGGAGCTGGAGAAGGAAGAGATTGAGGAAATACTGATGGATGATGAGGATTTGGGGGTGGGAGTGGAGGATGTTGAAGTTGAGGGTTTTGACCCTGTCACTACGTTTCCTGAATGCATCCCTCCGCACAAGGGCAAGACTAAGGTGACGAATGACATTGACGAATGCAAGGTTACCTTACACATACCTCTACTACTAGATGAGATTATCTTTGAAGGACCGTGCTTGGGGTGGGTTTCATTGTTGAAACTGGAAGATTGTGACTTAGCTAACACTGAGAAGTTCCCTCACTTAGCGATAGAACAACTAATGGATCGTGTTGTTCACACAACCACCGGGATGACTGCATTGGAACCGCAAAATTGGCTCAGGGGTGTAGAGAAGGGAGGTCTACTCAACCTGCTATGGGTGCCACACTATAATCGCACACCCATTACAGTGTTGGTCATCAAGCAGCTGCTATGCTTGGTGCACAATGGGTGTATGTAGCTGGAGCAACCAATACCCATCACTGACAAGTTGATTGATAGGATCAAATGACTGCCCTATACATGGGAAAATCCAGCAATGATGTTTGGTGGAAAAGGTGGTGAGCAGGCACTCGTGGAGGCCATGAAGGAGAAATTCAAGCTCGTGAGGAAGCCGTGAGGCTATGCCATCTCGAATATCTATGATCCTACAATCAAGGTGGTGCGGTGTCCACCAGCCTCGCCATCGGTACTTAAGAAGCCACCCGAATGCTGCGTACGAAGGACTTCGAAGTGATAGTGTTGTCAGATGGAGAACTAACCACAGAAATCAATGTTGATAGGCCCTCTGTTAGTGCCCTCAAGGGAGTAGGGTTGAACTTGGTAGTGCTTCCTTATGAGGCACTACACCTACTACAGGATGGAGTGATCGTGGAGCTGAGGAACCGAGAACATCGCGCTTTGTAGGTGATCAATGAGCAGAAGATCAATAATGTGCAAATGGCCCTCAGTGAGACACCGCCCTCGCGTCCATGGTGGAACTTACTATCACAAACCAACGCATGATTAAGGCCACGAAGGAAGATTGTTGAATGGTCCCCGAATTGGCCATTCTCAAGGGGGCAGAGGCAGATGAATAGATCTACAAGCTTGCTACAAGGGTGTACGAGACTCGCACAGAGTTTGCTAAGGTTCAGCTAGCGCTGAACCTATAGATTGCAGATTTGTAGTTGAAGGCGCAACCTTCAACTCTGTTAGAAGTAAAGGAGGAACACACAACTCTTGTCATAGAGGCAATATCAGTAGTAGATAGTGTAGTAGCGGATTGCACATGGCTATTAAAATAGGCATGTGAGCTTCTAAGGAGTTTGCAAGAGGATCCTAATGTACAACAGTTGGAGAAATAGGTGTGAGAACTGCAATATCACTATGACAAGGTAAAAGGAATAGTGCGCACCATTTCCCTCACACAAAGACTCGTGAAGCTGCAGGAGGCCAAAAAACTAAAGGAATAGATAGATGCAGTGCAACACAAGGAGGTAGTGCTAAAGGCACGCTTGAAACATTGGTTGGATGAAGATTATTCGGTCATTGCCTAAATTGAAGGCAAGATTTCTAGTCTGCAAGTGAATCAGCAGAAGCTTTAGGCTGACAGTTCAAGACCAAGGACATAGCAGTTGGTTGAAGAAGTGAAGTAGGCAGTTGTGCAGTGGATTGTCGAGGTTGTTGTCATATAGGTTGAGTTGGGAGGTCTTCACACCAAAATCTCCATGCCCACAGAGTGACTCGAGGGCGAGTCACCATGTTTGTGTTGGCGCCTTGTTGGGAACAGGTTCCCCCAAGAGCAGTTTTGGGGCCAAAATCCAATGTTTTGGGACAATTTTGTCAAGTCTCCGCTTTTTGTCGTCGCAGAGTGCGAAAGTGTCAACAGTCATAACGGGTTGTTCGCCCTTATTTTGTAAAGTGTCAAGTTGGCTGTAAATATATACCCCTGGTCCGCGGACCATGGGATTTTATAAAAGAGAGATAAGTAAGTAAGCCTTAGGAAGTTAGAACAAATAAGCTTTGGAAGTTTTGGTAGAGAAGTCTAAGTGATTTCGGCTCTTACCGTAGGTAGAGGCTCTGTAGCTGAGTCCGCAGAGGCCTAGGGTGGAAGTTCGTAGATGAGTGCATGGACCCTTGCAGCTGTGTGCGCAAGATGGATAGAGTCTATATTAAATTGGAAGATATCAATAAAGAGAAGTATTCGACAATCACTGTGTATTTAGTCTCTGTTAATGCATCTTATTATATTTTGATTTGGGTTTATTTTACAATGTTTATTTGATGCACGAATGTGTGTGATTATATCTATTAATTGAACATAAGTAAAGTTGTCACTTTACGTGACACTAACTGTAATTGACTGGTAAGATAAGTAAAATGCTTGAGATAACTTGAGAACCTATACAATACATTGTCATAGCTGCACGAAAGTACCTGAACTGCTGGTTAGGGTTGTGTGAAGGTCAATCGTACACCTTCATAGAGGTACTGAAGGGAAGAATAAAGGGTAGATCGATAAAGCCCTAAGGCTTAGCAACCTGCACGAAAGCAAGGGCAGGGGGTATAAACTGACATCACGACCATCTCAGGGTACGGAAACATGGTTCTAGCATTCCCCCATATTGCTTCGCGTGAGACTTTGGTCTGTGCTTCGTGGGCTGATGTCGAAAGGGCTAGTAGTGTAGGGATTTGTTTGGCTGACTAATCCTGAACTTGGGCCAGTGCCCACAAAGCCAAAATTGAATGTGAAGGGAAACTTATTATTGATATATATACCCATCTTGCTAACACGTGATTTTGTTTGCTGAGTTTTCCTTATTTCTTGTTAATTTTGAATAAAAGTTCTAGGCAATTGAGGAGTATTTCATGGCGGTTTTGGTGGTGGTCCAAGATTGTTGCATACTTTCCTAAGTGAATTACTCAAACATTTATATCATTTATATCAAGAAATAAGCTAAAGAGCACAAAAAAGAATTTCTGCAACACAATATATTTAGTTTGACGTGTTAACAAATACTAAGCATAACAAGTTCATATTTTGGTTTTTTTGTTAATTAACATTTTGATTGACATATTTCTTCTGTGTATTAGTAAATTCTTGTTAGAGAAACATGAAGCAACAATGTAGAGTAGGTTTTACAGAAACATGAAGCAACAATGCTATAAAACATGCTATAAAAATTGAATGAAACAAAGCAAGTCAAAACAAAAGAAACAATGGAAGGAAAACCAAATACTATAGAGGGAAGTAGACATAAGCTACAACTTCTTTTCAAAAAGAAAGAAAGATAGTAGTCTTCTTCCTATAACCTCACTTAGTCATAAACTATTGACAAGCTACAACGGGTTACATTATAAGAGTTTCAATGGCGTGTGATAAGACTTTGCTGAGACAGGGTAGAGATCAATTTCTATTAGTCAATATAGCTAGCTAGCTGAAACAGGTGTCGAGTTTGACTCTAGTTTCAATGGCGTGTGATAAGACTTTTCTCAGATAGGGGAGAGTTATCAATTTCTATTCATCAATATAGCTAGCTAGCTGAAACAGGTGTCAAGTTCGACTCTAATTTCAATGGTGTGTGATAAGACTTTGCTGAGACAAGTTAGAGTTATCAATTTCTATTGATCAATATAGCTAGCTAGCTGAAAGATGTGTCGAGTTCAACTCTATCAGCCTTCTAAGGTAAGGAGACAATTGTGTTATGATAAGAATGGACTAAACAAAGGAACATGGATTGTCGAGGAGGAACTAAATCCATTGCTTTCATTCTCAACCGTAACCATTATTTCTGGTGTACATTTTTGAAACTCGCTAGTATTCTATAGATTTTTTCAAAATAATATATGGTTTCTTTATTGAGTCTGCCTTTTTCCTACTAATGAGAGATGTTGAGTCTTTTTTTCTTGCAGACTTACTCAAATGCAATAAGAACTACATATTAAGGTGGATGAATTACCTATGGCCAAACCTGAAACGAGGGACAAGGGCTTTTATCAGAGTCTCGAAATAGGAGCTAGATAAGGATTTTATGTGCCCTATCTGTTTTATGCTCTTAACCTGCAAATGATACCCAAATACAGAATATGCAAAGAAAAGAGACCCAGAACAAAAAATATGCGAAGAAAAGATGCCCAGAACACAGAATAGAAATGATTTTATTATTCAGAGAGTAATGTTCACTTGCCTCTTCGAGGGGGCAACCTCCAATAAAGCAGAGCTCGATTACAAAATAAGACACGATACTCCTCGCAGGGAGTTTCTACCCTTTATATATGACTCATACGTGCAATACCACTAGCCAATACCGCGGTATACTAATACCATCTATCTAATACTATGGCCCATTTGCAACTAACTGTGGTTCCATTATTAATTGCGGATTAACCACTTACAATTATTAATATGGGCTTTATTGACTCTTGACTATGACGTGGTCCCATTACATAGATAAGGGGGTTAGGGTGGGACCCTAACATCCCCACCCCCTTAATACGAGCCTTGTCATCAAGGCTGAAGCTGTGGAAACTGCTGCAGAATAGTGGCTGGCTCCCAAGTTGCGTCTTCTGGAGAGGTGTCTTTCCATTTGACTAGGACTTCCTTAATGATGCGGCCACGCAGTTGCTTGACTCGTGTGTCAAGGAACTGTTCCGATTGAAGCCAGATGGATCCTTCTTCGTCCAATTCCGGTAGACTAGTCTGAATTCTGCAATTGTTCCCAATCACTTTCTTGAGGCATGAGACATGAAAAACTGGATGGATTTTTGCAATAGGTGGCAAAGCCAACTTGTAGGCCACTTCTCCAATGCATTGAAGTACTTGATATGGTCCGTAGAATTTGGGAGAGAGTTTCTGACAACCTTTGTCTTTGAGTGATGTTTGCTTATATGGTTGGAGCCATAAAATGACCTGATCCCCTTCTTGAAATTGGTGCTCTAAGCGATGGTGATCTACCTGTTGCTTCATGCGGTTCTGAGCTTGATGAAGATTCTCTCGAAGATGGGCGAGCATAGTTGCGCGGTGTTGTAGGAGTTGATCCACTGCTTGGAATTTTGAGCAGCCCTTGAGATATGAAGTAGGTGAAGGCGGGAGTTGACCATATACTGCTTTATATGGAGTCATTTTGGTGGTGGCATGATAGTTTGTGTTATACCACCATTCGGCCAAAGGTAACCACTGTACCCAAAGGTGTTGTTTCTCTGAAGTAAAACACCTAAGGTAGGTTTCTAGACATTTGTTGACTTCTTCAGTTTGACCATCTGTTTGTGGATGGTAAGAAGTACTGAGTTTTAGCTGAGTGCCTTGTATTCTGAAGAGTTCCTGCCAAAAATTGCTGGTGAAGATCGGGTCGCGGTCGGACACAATAGAAATGGGCATGCCATGCAATTTGAAGATCTGATCCATGAAAGTTTGAGCAACCAAGGTGGGTGTAAACTGGTGGGGGAGAGCACAGAAATGAGCATACTTCGACAATCGGTCCACAACCACCATGATGACTGCCTTGTTCCCTGACTTTGAAGACCTGTAATGAAATCCATAGAAACTTCGGTCCAAATGGATGCTGGAATGGGCAATGGTTGTAAGGTGCCTGGTGTGTTGACTGTTTCCCCTTTGTGGTGTTGACAGACCTCGCATTCGGTTACGAATGTAAGGATGTCCTTTTTCATGCCTGTCCAGAAAAATGATCTTCTGGTGTGAGCATACGTCTTCTGAAAG
>APFE030776774.1:0-14164 GCA_000404065.3 Pinus taeda
ATACTCTCCTTCATTATATTATTTATTATTGACTGATTCCGGTGAACCCGAATGTTATGAAGAAGCAATGCAGATTGAAAGCAGGAAGAAGTGGGAGGTAGCCATGGAAGAAGAGATGGACTCCTTAATGCATAACCAGACTTGGGATTTAGTCAGGTTGCCTGCAGGAAAACCTACATTGAAGAATAAATGGGTTTACAGGTTGAAGGAAGAAGATGGAGGAAAACAGAGGTACAAAGCTAGACTTGTGGTGAAGGGGTTTGCACAGAAGAAAGGTATTGATTTGATGAAATATTTTCTCCTGTTGTTAAAATGACTTCAATCAGAACTATTTTAAGTCTTGTAGCAGCTGAAGATTTGCATCTTGAGCAGTTAGATGTAAAGACAACCTTTCTCCAAGGGGATTTGGAGGAAGAGATATATATGCAGCAGCCACAAGGATATGAAGTGAAAGGGAAGGAGAAACTTGTGTGCAGGTTGAAGAAGAGCTTGTATGGGTTAAAACAGGCTCCAAGGCAGTGGTATCTAAATTTGACAAGTTTATGTCTGAACAAGGTTATACTAGATGTCACTCTGATCATTGTGATTATCTGAAAAAGCAAATGATGGCAGCTATATTATTATTGTTATGTATGTTAAATTACGTGCTTGTTGCAGGATCTAACATACAGGAAATAAATGTGCTCAAAAGAAAATTGGCAAATTCATTTGCAATGAAGGATTTGGGAGCTGCAAACCAAATCCTTGGTATGAGAATAACTAGAGACAGGAAAAATCGTAAATTAACATTGTCTCAGAATGAGTACATACAAAAGGTGTTGAAAAGAATTAACATGCACAATGCAAACCAGTTAGTACACCTTTTGCTAGCCATTTCAAACTTAGTAAGGAAATGTGCCCAAAGACCCAAGAAGACATGGATTATATGTCTAAAGTTCCATATGAATCATCAGTTGGAAGCTTACTGTATGCAATGGTCTGCACAAGGCCTGATATTGCACATGCAGTGGGAGTTGTAAGCAGGTACATGAACAATCTAGGGAAGGAACATTGGATGGCAGTGAAATGGATTTTCAGATATTTGAAAGGTACCACAAATCAAGCATTATGCTTTGGTGGTTCAAACATTTCTATACAAGGATATGTTGATGCAGATATGGCATGTGACAGAGATAACAAGAGGAGCACTACAGGATATTTATTTACTATTGGCAGAACAACTGTCAGTTGGGTTTCAAAAATCCAAAGTGTTGTTGCACTTTCAACAATAGAAGCAAGTATGTTGCTGCTACAGAGGCTAGTAAAGAAATGATTTGGTTACAAAGGTTTATGGTTGAATTGGGTAAGGAGCATGATATGGGCACATTATACAGTGATAGCCAAAGTGCCATTCATCTTGCAAAGAACTTGGCATTTCATTCCAGGACTAAACACATGTAGCTGAAGTACCATTTCATACGATCAATGTTGGAAGATGGAGAGTTGAAGCTGGAAAAGATACACATTAGCTAGAACCCTGCAAAGATGCTAACAAAAGTTGTAACCAGGGAGAAACTGAGAATATGCTCAGTTTCAATTGGTCTTCAAGGATGATGATGAAAATGAGAAATAGCCAGGTCCAAAGAGGAGCCATTATCCAGCAAATGAAGCAGCGGTGGAGTTGCTACAATCATTCTCTAAGTGGGAGATTGTTGAGTATGGAGCATGATTGTTTCGAGGTATTTTTTTCAGTCGAATGTATTCCCTAGGAAGTTTTTACACCCCTCCATGCGGGGGGGACTTGTCCCCCCTATGGCGGTTCGGGGGCAGCGCCCCCAAAGCTAAAAACATATGTAAAATTGCCTTGTAAACGTATAGTAATTTCTAGTCAATCTAGGCTGTTCATTAGGCAAATGATCTGATGGTAGAACTTATGTTTAGTTTAGGATTTTTTGCCCTAGAAGGAAACCCCTCTCTTTGCATGAGGCCATTGTATTGATTCTATGTAATATATGTGTATTCTTCCAGCGAGAAGCAGAGAGGTGAGACTGTGAGAGAAAACAGAGGATATTTCAATGGGTTTGTTGTAGGTTGTGTCTCTTCATTTTTCTGGATAATAGAAAGGAAGGACTGGCTGTTCAGGGTGGACGTAGCCCAAACTGGGTGAACCACGTATATCTGTGTCTCTCTTATTTTATGTATTTTCTGTGTTTATATTTCTGCAATATTTTATTTGTTCCATTGCTCTGTAATATATAATTTTCTAACACATGTATAAATATGTATTGTAACATTGAAAGGAACATAATGAAAAATCAAGCTAGTAGTCCCGGTTTAGGGATCCAGGGGAAATCTCTCTGTATATGTCTTTTATGTGTTATTCTCTTGCATTGTTTATTTTCTATGTTTTAGAATTCGTATGCAGGTAATTTCGGTATGGGGTTAAAACCTATAGGGAGGATCCAACCAATATTTCTGAAGGAAAAGGTGGCGAGTTGGCCCTCATGGAAGCAATGAAGAAGAGTTTCAAGTTGGAGAAGAAAAAGAGAAGCTACGCCATCTCCATCATTAATAACCTTGCAGTCAAGGTCATGACACAAATCCTAGTAGGGAAGGTGATGTGGAAGTTTCGCGTGAATGAGGTGGCCACCCACATAGTTGTACTCGTGGCCCAATGTGTAGAAGGAGTCCAGTTCAATTGGGAAAACTATATATGCGACGAGTTCCTTGGGAACTATTGCGAGGCACAGGAGCAGGGAAAAAAATTTCATTAAGCATGGCTCATGTTGTCGATAGTACTGGTGTCATGGGAGCTGCCCAAAGACAGCCAGTTCCCTTTGGTCGTGTTGGACCTTCCAAAGGCAGTGAAGTACGCTTCGCTTTGGGCAAACAAGGACGCACAATGTATCAAAGAAAGCAAGATATTTTGGATACTAATGGAGATGAATATCCAGATGGGTATCAATCGCAAGCCGTGGTTGTCGCCCACAGTCTATGCTAGTTTACAAAGCTTTGCAGAGTTCAAAGTAGATTTTCACCATGTTTTTATTAGGGCATGGAAGGACCCTATGAATACATGGCATGATCTTTCTAGTCCTTGAGTCTTGGCCACTAGAGTGGTGCGCTCCAGCTGACTTTGCGGTGGAAACGGACATGTCCGTCGTGTTGCGCGAGAAGGAAGAGACAAAGCTTTGAATGGCATGACTGGAAGAAAAGTGCAGAAAAGAGGAAGCAGTAGCTAAGGCCCAGGTAGTGCGTGACGCTACGATGCTAGCGGAACAACAAAAAACAGGAGAAGAAGAGTGCAAAGGACAGAAGTCACCTTTTCTCAAACCTAAGACAGACACAAAACAAGGTGGCACAGACTTGCAGACGACATCCACCCAGCTCAAGCATCCGTGACCACAAGAGTAGACAGTGCCACAAAAGAAAATAAAGGCATCAAAGATTTCTTTAGACCGAATCACCCTCAATGAGGGGGATTTGTATGTCGGAGAAATGGTGAGGGTTGTCACTACGGAGGCCCTCCAACAATTTGGAGAACAACAACAGCTAGTATTGGGGGCTCTTCGAACAAAGTTGTAGGAGTTGTAGGTTCGCACTCCATAGGCTGGCACAGTGTCCACTAGCCTCACGATCAGCACTTTGGCTACCGATGAGATGTTGCGCACAAGGGTGACCAATGCGGTACTACTACCTAATGGGGTGCTCATTACAAAAAACGAGGCCGAGAGACCTAGGGTTGGCAGTTTGAAAGGGGTAGGATTCAACATGGTCATGCTCCCTTGGGAGACACTATACCTCTTACAAGATGGAGTCACCCTAGAACTTTGGGTCAGGGAGAGTCGCGCTCTACAGGTAATGAGCAAGCAATGCATCAACATTGAGCAGTTGGGCCTATAGTACAATGAGGCAGTGGAGCAGAACAAACAGATAATGCATGTCGTAGAGGAAGCCTACCGGATGATCCTAGAGTTGGACATTCAGGAAGAAGAACTGGTGGAGGCATGCATCTGTGAGTTAGCCACAGGGGTGCGCAACGCAAGAGCAGAGATGGTGAGGGTTCAGTTGGAGTTGAACCTGCAGATCGTAGAACCACAACTGAAGCCAGAGATTAGGGAACAACACACCACCACTGTTACAATAACAATGGTGGTGGTTGATAGTGCAGTGGTTGATTGCATGCAACTCTTCGAAGAGTCATTCGAGGTCCTAACCACCCTATAATAGGACCCTAATGTAGAGCGCCTAAAGACAGAGGCGCACGAGCTATAGTAGAAGTATGACGAGGTAAAAGGGACCGTATAGACGGTTTCCCTTATAGGATTTCACGGATGCAGGAGTCAAAGGTGCTCAAGGAACAAGTAGATGTTGCTCAATACAAAGAAGTGGTCTTAAAAGAATGCATATAGCCATGGATTGATGAGGCTTACGCAATCACAACCTCCATTGAAGGGAAGATCGTGAAACTTTAGGCAGCTCAACAGAATATTCAGAGCAACATTTCAACAGCAGTCACCGAACAACAGGTGGAAGAAGTCCAGCAGGCAGTCACTCAGTGCGTTGCTAACATCGTGGTGATCCAGATAGAGCTGGGAGGTTTTCACGCTAAGATCTCCACACCTGCAGAGTGACTCAAGGGTGAGTCACAATGTTTGTGTTGGGGGCCTGTTGGGCGCGGGATCTCCCAAGGGAAGTTTTGGGGCTTAAAGCCCATATTTTGGTTTGAATTTTGTAATCCTAATGTAAATACTCTGCATTTTGTGGTCATAGAGTGCGTAGCGTTAAAGAGTCAAAGGGTTGTCTGCCCTTATTTTAATAATGTAATGTTGGTTGTAAAAGATCTACCCATTGTCTGCAAACAATGGGATTGTATAAATAGAGCGAAGCTCTAAGTAAGTGAAGACAATCAATCAAGAGGTAAGGAAGAATGATATGGTGTATGAGAGATAGCTCTGAGTAGAAGTCTAAGTTTGGGTCATAGCGTAGGTAGAGGCTCCGCAGCTCAGTGCACAGAGGCCTAGATGTCCTGGAGCTGAGTGTGCAAGACAAGTCAAGTTTGTAATCATCTAGAATTATCAATAAAGAGAAGTATTCTATAATGTCTACGTCTTTATTTCTTGTTTATGCATCTATTATATCGGGTATGAATTTCACTTCTAATGCTTATATGATGCGTGAACGTGTATAACTGTATTGGTTAAGTGAACACAAGTAAGAACAACTGTTTATGCAAAGCTAACTAAGATCTGTTAATAAGATAAGATACTTAGTGTAGTTTGGGAAATATCACAATTCGCTACCCTAGCAGTGCGAAAGCATATCAGCCCCTGGTTAGGGTTGTGCCGAAGCTAATTGTGACATTTTGTGAAGGTAATGAAGGGTAGAACAGAGGGATAAGCCACCTGTGTGAAGGCAGGTATAATTGGAATAAACTGACATCACATCCATCTCAAGGGTGCGGAAACTTGGTTCCAACATCCCTCCATACTACTTCAGGTGAGACTTTAGTCCACGCTCCATGGGCTGATGCCGAAAGGGCCAGTAGTTTAGGGATTTGTTTGGCTAACTAATGCTAACCTGGGTCAAGCCCCCACAAGCCAACAGGAGGTGAAAGCACAAATATCAGAGTGGGAGAGGGAACTCAATGATAGTATAGAAAATCAGGAGTTGAGGCAGAAGAATGGGAAACCATGGTTAAAGACCCCAGGAACACCAGAGGACATCAAATGTTATTCTGATAAACAATTCAACAGTACTGGGTCATGAAGAATATCTTGGCTTGAGCAATGACAACATATAACGAGCGAGAGGAAACAGAGGAGGCCAGACCAACCGAGCCTAGTATGAAGGATCTGCATAGGGAGATTGGATCTGTCTAGATACAATTGTACTGAAACAACCTCAAAGTGAACAAGATTGAATAGAGCATACAAGACATGAAGAGAAGTGAAATATCAAGATCCAACACGAAAGCCCTAACCCTAGTGGATTCACCAGATGAATGAAGTAGGTCTTCAAGTAGAATTTTGTTTATATGTCATCTAGCATTTTTTTTTTGCTAAGTAAGTTTAATCTATTAAAATAAAATAAGAAGATATTTACAGAGGGGTTCTGGCTGTGAATGAATACAACCTATCTCAGCTTGCCGAAGAACTAGATCTAGGACTGCCCCAACAGAGGGGAAACCAGTCTGATAGTGCGAGAGTTACAAAAAAAAAGACATCACTGAACATTTGCCACAATTTTCTGAAAAGTGCTAATAAACCCACATAAAACCAGCAATTCATCCTCCTTGGAGCTCCTATGTGGACAAAAAATAAGAAGAAAAACCAAAATTTAGATGAAGTGCCACCTGGCATTGGTGGTTTTGGTGATGAACTCCTCCATGGCAGGTTCCCCCACTATCTGGCAGCTCCAATAATCGTGGTTGTCTGGCTGAGTTTGGCCCCTGTCTTGTTGCTCGCCTTATCTGCTACCATCATCCAGCTGCATGCCCGCCTCGTCCATCTTGCGCCTCTCCATGGCTAGCGTGGCAAGCTGTGGCGCTGAGTCCTCTTGCAGGTCCCCACCAACCTCCTTCCCTTTCCATTTAGGCTGCCCACCACTCCCTTTAGGCTTGTCTTCGTTGTCTTTGTTTTTTTGCTGTATAGCTCTGTTTTGACTTGGTCTCGCTCTATGCTTATCGTCCCCGGGGAAGGTCATCAGGGTGCTCTGTTTCGCTTCCTCGGAAAAGGAGATGGAAATTGTTGCGGTGATGATCGGTTGATTGAGAGTGCTTTGGAAGTGGAATAGCGTGGTATGGGGGGAGTGATGCTGGGGTAGAGGGAAGGGAGTAGAGCGAAGGCTTGCTCTACTATGGTTGCTTATGGTGTTGGGATACGTGGGTTTTCCGCCAAGGAAGGAGAGCCTGAGTTGCTTCGCCTCCTGACCTCCTACCGAGAGATTCCACCCCTCGAGCCATCCCTTCTACTGATCAAATGCTGTCGAACCATGATGGGATGAGGAACAAAGAGAGCACCAGGGTACTCTGAAAGAGGAAAGAAGAGAAAATTGGGAGCAGGTGGAAGGCGCGACTTAGAATTTGCCAAGCATAACCAAGTAGCCTCCCGTAACACGACTTTGCTAGACCAGCTATGCACTAGGAGCTTCCAAACAAATCCATTGCCGTGCCTGAATTTAACATCAACCGCCTCTCCTTGGATTGCCCCCGCCATTACTCTTGCATTGAATGGAGCCGAAGCCCAACTCGGACTAAAGCATGTAGAAGTGATGGACAGATCCGTGTACAGGTTATGCATATCAAGGTCCCAATACGTGAAACCGAATGAACTCCCCTGACTTTGTTGAAGTCGCGTTCGGTCATTAACCAGGTGGTGCTGGGCGGGCATGTGTCGTCCAAACTTGCCACACCCCTGTCCGATCGCCTTAATTATTAGGAGAAGCACCCGCATCCGAGGAGGCTGCATCCTTTTGGACCAGAATTTTGCATTCCTGTTCTTGTTCATGATTCTAAATTATGTCTAGAGCCCCAGTGAGAAGAGAGTGCCTATTTTCCACTCCCAGGTTGGCTAGGAGATCTGCTGCCTTGTCACTTTCCCGCCTAACATGGTTGAAAATGATTGCTCTGTTGGCGTTGAGATTTGTTTCTATGGCTTCCAGTTTGGCTTCAAGTCTCTAGCTATTCGAGATTTTATTCACATGAGCTCCATTGAGTAGCTATTTGGCCATGTTGATGAGGATTTGGGAGTCTCCTTCAATCTCAAGAGGCTAGAAACCATGGTGCTGGGCTATGAGTAATCCTTTCCAGAGCCCCTCCAGTTCAGCTGAGTTATTCGTGTCCATCCTATGTTGCCAAGGTAGATCAAGAGAGGAGAGCCCTTATGATCTCTGAAAATGCCTCCAAATTCTACTTTGCCTGGGTTACCCTTAGATGCTCCATCAAAGTTGAGCTTGAATCTGTGCCTTGGAGGGGGGAGCCAAAGATGCTTACTGATATTCGATTTTTCTTGAGGTTTGCAAATAGGGCTTCCTTGCAGGAGTTGGATGTTCCAATTCTCCCATATGGCTTTCTCATTTGCCTGCATGGGAAAGTCATCCGGGAGCCAAGATTTGAGGGACAAAGTCTCTTTCAGGTTATGACAGAACTTGTCCCAGATGATTTCTAAAGGAGTGATTTGGTCTTTGAAAATACATTTGTTCCTTTCTTTCCAGATAGTCCATAGGAGGAGGCCAGGAATGATTCTCCATAGATGGTTAAGGACTGCGCTTTTATAGGGGCTTTCATGCTAGAGGCAGATTGAGTTGATAATTTCCTCAGATGTTCGACAATTTCTTTGACAGCGGAAACTGGTCTTCTCCCACATATGGTTGGCCAGAGAATAGGAGTCCAAGAGATGTTGTAACGTTTCCTCTTGAGATTGACAATTGGGGCAGATGGAGGGCCCATGTATGTTCCTCTTCCTTAAATTGTCCCAAGTTAGGATTTTACGATGCCCAGTGAGCCACAGAAACATGGAGACTTTGGGCCAAATGCCTGGAGTCCAGACTCTTCCCCAGATGGGGTCCTGAGGCATAGCATCTTGGCATTTGATTTTGTAGGCCTCTTTCGTGGTGAAGGATCCTCTTGGGGTATATCCCCATCTCAATAAATCTTTGCCTTCGGAATATCTGATTCTGTGTTTTTGGAGCTCTCTTTCCAAGTTTTCTCTAGTCTGATTGTCGACATTTCTTATCAGCCTGTCAGAATGCTTCCATTGTCTATAGCCTTGTTCAATCTCCTAAGACCATTGTTGTTTGAGCGTTTCCTTTTGTTGTTCCTCCCAATCATGGCTGGGTAGTAGATGAAGGATGTGATCAAGCCTAGGAAGCTGATTCCAAGCATCCGTCCAGAATTGAGCTATACTGCCACTTCTAATCTCTCAAAAGTTGTGTTGTTGGATCAACAAGAAATGTTGACTGGCTGCATTCCAAATCAACAAGCCTTTCTCAGCAGGGGTGAATCTGATAAGCTCCTCCGCTGGTCTGTGGTTAGCATATTTGGCTGTCTAGATGGCCCCCCAAGGCTTGTTGGGTGCAGAGAGCCATTGCCACCAAATTCTTGCACCCATAATTTCATTGCTGTGATTAGGGTCTCTCAGACCTAAGCCCCCTTTTTCCTTAGGTTTGCATGCTGTAGTCCATTTAACAAGGGTCCATTTAGGATTTGTTCCATGTGTTTCCCACAGAAAATTATGCTGAAGATCTATGATTTTTTTAAGAGCCCATTTAGGCGCTGCCAGGATTGAGAAGAGATAGAGGGGCATTGCTTGAAGCACGACTTTGATGAGTACTAATCTGCTAGTAATGTTCAGAGCTCTATAGGTCCACAAGGAGAGGCAGGATTCTAGCTTCTCCAAGGGCTTGCGCCAGGAGGCATGCTTAATAGCAGAGTCAATGAGAGGGGCACCTAGGTAATTGGAGGGCAGGGAGGATATGGAGAAGCCTAGAATGTGGGAAATGACACATTGAATGATGGGAGGCATGTGAAAGAAAAAGATTTGTGATTTGGCTTTGTTTATGCTTGTGCTTGAGGCATCTGAGAAATCCTTCAGCAGAGCTTTGAAAATGGTATCTTCTTGAACAGATGGGTATCCGAAAAGCATGTTATCATCCACGAATTGTTGATGGGTGGTAGTAGGGGTGTTGTGAATGGAGATTCCTTTTAGAAGCTGGGAGTGAAGGGGATGCTTGATGAGTTTCCCTAGCCCTTCAACCATTAAAACAAAAAGGAAAGGAGATAGAGGGTCCCCTTGTCTGATGCCTCTGGAGGGGCTGAATGTTGGAGAGGGGATGCCATTAATGAGGATGGAAAAAAAGGTGGAGGAGATTAAACTCTGAACCCAGTGAACCCACATTGGTGAAAAGCCAAAGGCATGTAGAATTTTTTTAATGTAAGTCCAACTTAATTTATCAAAAACTTTGGAGAGGTCAATCTTGAGAATCATACCTTCCTATTTGGAGATCTTGAGGGAGTGTATAATTTCATGAGTGAGTATGATGCCATCCAAGATTTGTCGTCCTTCAACGTACCCCGATTGTTCAGGCGATATGAGTAGGGGTAGCAGTGACTTCAACTTGTTTGCAATGACTTTAGAGATAACCTTGTAGATGACATTACAAACAGCAATTGGGTGAAATTTGTTTGGAGTGATAGTACTGTCTTCTTTGGGGATGAGGGCATTAAAAGTTGAATTGAGTGATGGCAACGGCCAGTGAAGAGATCGAGATTCCTCCACCACTTGCCACACTTCTCCTTTTATGAGCTCCCAGAATGAGTGGAAGAAGGTAGTGGAGAAGCCATCCAGACCGTGTGCTTTGTCTTCCTTGAGCTACTTCATGGCTAAGTCCACCTCCTCGGGCTCTACAGGCCAAAGAAGGAGTTGGTTGTTTTCTTCTGTGATGACTTTTGGCACGTGTTGAGTGATATTTTCTATGGTGTGTCGTCTGTCAATCAGGGGTTCTTATAGGACCTCCTGAAAGTGATTGATGAATTCATGTTCGATCTCTGTATGGTTCTCCACTCTTCCCCCCCCCCCCTTGCTTTTGTATAAAGGAGATAGTATTATGCATTCTTCTTTGAATAGTGGTTATGTGGAAGAATTTAGTGTTTCTCTCGCCTTCTTTCAACCATCTGATCCCGGATTTTTGCTTCCAGAGGATTTCTTCCTGCTTTCTTCTCTCCTCCAATTGATTATGAATGTGCCTTTCTCGTTCCTGAGTTCCGTCCTTGTATCCCTCTGTTATGATTTGTTGCTGGAGATCCCTCATTTCCTTGTTGAGGTTTTGTTGGGCCTGAAAGATATTGCCAAAAGTCTCCTTATTCCAGCTTTTGATTTGGGCTTTCAGATATTTGAGTTTTTGTTGGAACTGGAACATTTTTTATCCTTCTGGCGCAGAAAAGTTGTTCCAAGTAAGTCTGATGAAGTCACTGAAAGCGGGATGGGATAACCAACATGCCTCAAATCTAAAAGGATGTCTAGTTGAGTTGCCTGGTCGCTGCCATTGGAGAGCTATAGGCCAATGATCAGATCCGGAGTATGGAAGGATGGATGCAAAGAGGTCGCCTCTGAGATGTATTGCGTTATCCGAGATGAGGAATCTATCAAGTTTAGAAGCAATTTGATACCTCCCTGCCCTGCGATTGCTCCAAGTGTGCATGCCATTGGAGGTTTGCATGTCTATTAGCATATTGTTGTGGATAAAATATTTGAAGTGGTCCATTTCCTATTCCAGCTTGGCCTGCCCTCCCTTCTTTTCCTCTAACTTGGTGATCATATTAAAATCTCCACCAATGAGCCATAGAGAGTGTTCTCTATTGGAGTTGAGTGTTGCTATGGTATCTAAAAGAGCAATTTTATTAGAAGTGTCCTGCAGAAAGCAAACATTGGTTAGATGACCATGTATGTTAGTGCCAATTATATGAAACATTGCATGGATGATGTTGTGGGATGCGTGGAAATTTGAAAGCAAGATTGCTTGCATGTTCCAGGCAATTGCCAAGCCTCCAGATGTGCCTGTTGCATCCACCGCCACCGAGTGACATCCTGGCCAAGCTTTTGAAAGGATACTTCCCAGGGTGTTACTGTTGCACTTTGTTTCCTACAGGAAGAATATCTAGGGTTGTTCTTGCTTTATCATATTTTTAATCATTCTAAGTTTCCCAGGGCTATTGAACCCTCTTACATTCCATGAAGTGAGCTTCATGATTCACTGTGTGGAGTGGGCCTATAGTACTTCGTCAATTTAGCATATCCGCCTGAGTCGACCAGGATTTTCCCTATGGCTATAGTTCGCTGGAGATCTGTCTTTCTTACCCACTTTTTGGAGTCTTTTGGAAGGAGGTTGCCATCCCATTGACTTCTCGGTTGTATTCCCAATTGCTGTTGTTGATATGCTCTGGATATTATTACTTCCAGAGTACTGAGCTGATGCGCTTGGATTTTATCATACTCCTTCTTTCTACAAGCTTGTTCCAGTTCGAAGATGTCTAGCCCTCTTAGATCGATGCTTTCCGGTTCTTCATCCATATGCTGCGCTTGACTTCTTTCCTCTGAGATGAGCGCTAGTTGCCGGGATTGGTTTTGTGGATCATCTGTCTCCATGGCCTTGGATTTCCCTTCAGGGTTTTTTGGGCCTACTATGGGAGTTCCGCTTAAAATAGATGGAGACAGAGGTTTAGGAGTGGAGGTAGAAGGAGGGTTCAGGGGAGATGAGATATTTGGTTGAGGGGTGGACAGAGAGATCTGAGTAGGGTCTTCTAGGGTTTTTGCCAGAACCTTGAAACTGTTGCTTGTGGAGGGGATGGAGGCAGCATCCTGAAGGGGTTTTTTTCCAGAGGAGGGCTTTTTGTGCGATCTCTTGCAACTAGCAACCTTGGTGAAACCCTCATTGTCCGCCTTGCCTGGGTGTTCAGAGGAGGGATGCACATTTGGAGGGAAGTCCCTGAGTAAGTGTCCCAGGGCATGGCATTTACGACAATGAAAAGGAACATGTTCAAAATCTAAGGGTTGGATCCATTCATGGTCATCATGAAAGAAACTTACCGATTCAGGAAGGGCTTTGTCCAGGTGCATGAAGACACAAATGCGAGCATATGAGGTGATCTACACAGCTTAGTTTCTTCAGCAATTTTTACAAACTCTCCCAGACCATTTCCAATCTCTTTGTTTGATCCCAATATTCCATAGGGAGCGAGTATAACCTGATCCAAACTGGCACCCAACTCAAATCCTCCTTGTCAGGGTTGAATCTCGCTCTCCAAGCTCTTAAGTACAATCCAACAAAGTTGAAAAGATATGGTCCTCCATCCAGAACCCTATTTCGATCTTCGATGCAGATGAAAATCATCGTGAAGAAGCCTTTCGGTCCTAGCTACAAAGTGATATGTCCCTTAGGTTTCCATTTGGTAGAGATCCATCCATGCAGGGATTTTTCCGCCGGCCAGATTCCAATAAATTTTCCAATGAGCGCATGGTCCTGCATGTATTGGATCCGACCATTGATTCGGTGGCTGGGAAATACTATTTTGGGTCTTTCAGCTGCTACAGGTCTGCAAGTTGATGAGATACATTTTGGCGTTTCTTGTTGCTTGGACTTTCCTTCTTGTTCTTCATTATTGCTGTCAGGTTGCACAGTGAAATCGTCTGTCGTTTCTTGCATTGGGGGGTACCTTTCCTCTCTGTCATGCTGCGCAGTGTTCAGAGGCTCAGTCGTATTCATCACTTGTGGAACGCTTTCAGAGGTGGGGGAGGGCAGTGTGACCCCCCTGGGAGAATGCCATTGTGGCGCCGCTAGTAACCGCCGGTGGCAGTCACGGAGTGGAGTGCAAAACAAAGATGAGGATTCAGAGAAGGGAAAATAGGGTTGCGCTGTTGCAGAGGCACTTCAGAGCAAAAAAAGAGAGAAAAAATAGTTGATACAATCATATGTCATCTAGCATTTACTGTTTTAATTTGAATTTTATAGTAGATAAAACTACCATTGTAGTTTGGATGGTCATGAAAACTGTCTTTAAATTTTGGACAACATTCGATGCAGATAGGTGGCCAATAGACCTAGTTTCCTCCGGGCAAGTTGAGGCCACCTGCAATGTTTGTTAAAGATATACTTATTTTCAAAAAATATTAATAGAAAAAGGATCTACCAAGCTTACACAATAATAATAATAATAATAATAATAATTTTGAAATGGAACAAGGAAAATGGAGAAGGAAAAACATTGGAAAAAAATTATTAAGCAAAAATAGAAAATAAAGTTAAGATTCAATGTGAAATAAGGAAAAAAAGGAGAAAGGAAAATGTTTGAGAAAAATGTTACCACTTAAATTTCAAAGACTGAAACAAAGGAAAAGGTCAAGTTAGGGAGAAAGGAAAGTTCATAGAGGCCAAGGAGTGTTGAAGATTTTTTTTTAGACAATGGAACTATAGAGGAGGGTTAAGGAACAAGTTGGGTTGCCATGATTGTCTAAGTTTGTAGTCATATTCACGATTAAAATTAATAGGATACTTTTTTATTCTAACATTTATCTAATGATATAAGAGGAGTAGTAAAGCACTTGTTAGACTATAAGTCCATATACAATCACAAAGTCTGATACCACCTACTTATGAGTTGTAATTCTTATTTATTGATAAGGTGTTGTCA
>APFE030776776.1:5291-46219 GCA_000404065.3 Pinus taeda
TGAGAAGTATTATGCTGTGTAATGTTACATGACTCAATCATTAATATACAGATAGTTGGGGTTTTTAGCGAGATGCTTTCCCCGGATACATACTGTGTTAATGTGTGAATGCTCTTGATGTTTTATTGTTATTGATGCTGCTATATTGATGATCAACGTAGAGGAGCTTATGTATTGTGTATGTTTTTTGCAATAGTACATGATCAGGATAATCTCTGTTGAATATGTGTTAAATTATTCAAAATTTCTACACATTGAGTGCAGGCCAAGGAATGGGGGAATGCTAAGCTCAAAAGAATTATCTCCCATAGCCTTGGTGATGTTGTATGGCCCATATCTGAGTAGATGAATCTTGTGGTGGGGCCCAACGCAAATGTAGCCAAAATTTGTCGCCCACCTAGAACTTGTGTGGGACCCGATGTTGATCATGCCGCTACTTGTACTTGGGATTGTTTTTGTCCAATATATCATGGACATTTTTGAGGATGTGTTGAATATGCTCAATGAATTTAATTTCCTTATCAACTTCAGACTGGACATGAGTCGAATCTCGCTGACTTGCTGCAACAGGTATGGCCACGTCAATGGGACATAGTGGTTGGAATCCCAAGCCCACGTGAAAATAGTTGTGGCCAGTCAAGTTGTGGAGAGCCCAATTGTAGCTATTCTAGACATAGGGGAGGCTCTCATCCCATGTGCATGGATGCTTTGAGTTGTACATGCATAGAATGTGTACGATCATCATGTTGATGACCTCTGTCTGGCCATCAGTTTGGGGATGGAAAGATGTGGAATTAGTGAGCTTGGTGTCCAGCATCAACCATAGACTGGACCAAAATGTACATGGGAACCTATTGTCCTGATCTGAGATGATAGATTGTGGGATGCCAAATTGTACCCACACTCATTCAAAGAAGAGTTTAATAGTGGCTTCTCCTGTGATACTCTTCTTGCAGGCCGCCATAATGGCCATGTTCGAGAATTAGTCGATGACCACAAAAGCACAGTTATTTCCATGCTTAGTAGAAGGAAGGCTTGACATGTCATCCATGGAGATGGACTCCCAAGGTCGACTAGGGGTAGGCAACAGAGTATAGAGACCTTGCTTCTTAATGGTTGGTTTGGCGATGGCACAAGCACTGCAGGATCTGATGTACTTCCTAACATCCTATCGAAGATTCGGCCAATAGAAATACTTCTACAATACTACCACTATTTTCTCGATTCCAAAATGCCCAGTGGCCCAACTGTAGTGTGCTTCCAAAATCATCTTCGTACACTTACTTGAAGGAACACAAAGGTGTCCCATATGGCATAACAGTGCATCTTGGAGGTGAAAACCTGGAACTTTCTAAACCCCCAAGAGGATATGGTATGTGTGGCCAAATTCTGGGTCGCTTTTATAGAGAAGTGGCCAATCAGAAGTCTCATGCCCACAAGAGTTGAGCACGGTAGTTAAGGCCATGATTAGTGGTCGGCTAAGGTAGTCTGCAACATTATTTGTGCTCCTCTTCTTGTACTTGATGTTCAAATTGAGTTGTTGCAAGTATGTGGCCCACTTCTGATGGTGATTATTCTACAACTTCCCTTGCATCTGTATGAATTGCAAGGGTTGGTGGTCCGTGTGGATGACCGTTTCCCTCCCTAAAATGTAATTCTTCCATTATCGGGAGGCCTGCACAATGGAATACATATCTTTATCATAAGTGGGATACTTCTAGACCATGTCTAAAAGTGTCTCACTATGATATGCCACTTAATGCCCCTGTTGAATAAGAACAACCATAATAGAATAATTAGAGGCATCTGTCTCAATCTCAAATTCTTGTTGCAAGTCTGGTAATGTGAGCACTGGTGGAGAGTAGAGGCGATATTTCAACTCTACAAATGCCTTCTTTTGAGATTTAGACCAAAAGAATTTTTCTTTCACTCCTCCTTTTCTGACTTGACTCAAGGGCCAAGTGATATGAGAGAACCCCAACACGAACCTACGGTAGAAATTGACAAGAACCAGAAAGTTGCGGAGCTCTGTCAGAGTGGTTGGGGATGGCTAATCCCAAATGACTTGGATCTAGCTAGATACACCTACACCCCCCGTTCATCAATAATGTATCCAAGATACTGAACCTGGGTGTTGCTACGGTGTTTGGAGAACTTGTCAAATGTGGTGGAGGTGCTCTTCCCAACTCTTGCTGAACATCAAGATGTCATCCAAGTATACCACTACAAATGAGTTGGTGAATGGTTGTAAGATTTCATCCATGAGCCTCATGAAGTTTGCAGGAGCATTCACCAACTAGAAAGGTATAACCAACCATTCAACAAGGCCCTCCTTGGCTTTGAAGGTAGTCTTCCACACATCGGAGGGTTCGATTGGTACTTGGTGATATCCAGACTTCAAGTCAATCTTGCTAAAATATTTTTCTCCCGTGATTTGGTCCAAAGGGTCACCAATCCGTGGGATTGGGTACCTATTTTGGGCAGTGATCTTGTTCAGCACCCGATAGCTAATACGGAGTCTCCATGTCCCATCCTTCTTCTATACCAACACGATCGGAATCCCACATGATGATGAACTTGGCTGAATGTGACCTTTTTGTTGTAGCTTCTAAATTTTCCTCTTGATTTCATTGTTATCTAGAATGAAGCGTCGATAGATTGTTCAATTGGGTGACAACGCACCTAGGTTCAGATTGATGAAGTGCTTGACCTGACAGTGCAGAGGCGCCCCTGTGAAGGAGTTGAATATGTCCTTGTACTCCTCCACGACCTTGTCCATCTATTGTTGTCATGTGGAGGGGCCTTGTCTAGAGGTCATGATGACTGTCTTCTTCTTTCCTTGAGGGCGTATCACCAGGAAAAAAAAATTCCCGGTTTTGGAAATTAGATTACTACATTGTTTTGTAGTAAATAAAGAGATGGTGGTAGGCGGGGCCACCTCTGATATCCTGTACAACTTATTTCCTAATGTAACAATAACATTGTGAGGCCTTGCCTCACACACAACATGTCACTTCCACAGGTATGTTTGTCCTAATAATAAATCACAAACATCAAGGGGATCAACGTCACATACTACCTTATCCATGAAGAGCTTGATGTTGTATGGAAGGCGACATTTTTGGCTCACGCATAGATCTTGTCCTTGGTGAAGCCACCCGATGTTGTACAGTTGTGGGTGTGTTGTGGTCTGCAGGTCTAGCCACTTCACGACCTCTACTACAATGAGGTTCTTTTGGCTCGCACTGTCAACAATGAACTGTAGTGGGGAACCCTTCACCCACATCTAGGAGTGGAAGAGATGCTCCTCCTCCTCTGGATCTTCAGGTTCCTCCTTCTAGATATTTGTGGCGGTGACGGTGGCATTGGGATCCACATCAATAATCTAGTTCCCCTTGTCATTACCCTTGTCAGGTTCTGATTTAGAGTCATAACATGCACTGGATTCTGAAGCCTTTAGCTCCGCCACCAATGATTTCTTGGCCCATCACTCACTTGTGTTGTGGGTGGAGCTCTTATGGAATGCACACCACTTTCCCATGTCCTTCTTTGGCTTTGCAGTGTTTTCCTTTGTTTGTAGCCTTGGAAGGTTTCCCTGGGTCATCCTGCCTTGGCTTTGTCCTTTCCTTTGTGTTTTATGCGCACACTTCCCTTGCTTCAGATTCATAGATCCAAAGTCCTGCTTCTTTTGTTTAAACTTCTTCTTGATCTTCACGATATATATGTACACCATGCAGAGTGAGGAGATGTCTAGGAAATCCATCTCATCCTAGATGTATCTATGTAGGTAGCCACGGTAATTGAGTACCAAATTTTCCCATGAATTCTTGATGAAAAACTTCGTGCGTAGGGTATGAAAACCATTAGTAAAATTCAACACATCTTGGTCCCCCCCCACCGTAGCATGGTCCGCTTTATGTATTTGTCCTCATAGCTCCCTACAAGGTAGTACTTCTCCTTCATGGCATCCTAGAATGAATTCCAAGTGGGAGTGGCTAAAACAGTAAGTTTGTACTTTCATCCTTCTGGTCACAATAGGTTTCCCATGAGTCCTTGACGTGGGGGGCGGATTTGAGAAGAGAAAAGGTAATATTTTCTCAGCTGGAAAAATCATGAATAGAAAAATGTCCTTCTAACATATTCAACCATTTATCTATGGTGTCTACATTTATTTGGCCCTCAAATATGGGAATGTCAAAGTCTACTTGTAACTTAAAAGGTGTGGAGCCTCCATAGTGGCTTTTGGATGTGGATGCACCTTCGGTGGGCAACCAGTGAAGGAACTGAGGAAAGTTATCCATCATTGCATTCCTTTGTTTCTCGAGGGCCTCCTTGAGCAATATTTTGATAGGATCTCCTGCTCCCTCGTATTTCATTTCTTCCTCCATGGGAGGTCGTCGAGATTTACGAGGCTAGTCTTGCAAAGGTTTGACCAGTTCGAGCCCTAACTCCTTATATCCCGACTTTGTTGGGGAAATGAAAAGAAAAAAAAGAGAAAGGGCAAACCGCTCTGATACCACCGATACAAATTTAAATATGAACGCAAAAAATTACAAATATAACCATAAATACAAAGATGTAGCAGAAATAACACTTCCTTTGATTAATATCAAATAATGAAATATGCTTAAAAATAATATGGAAATGAGACCAGCTCATCGATGGTATCTTATCTCTAAGAAGAGATGTGGTGTCTACATGCCTCTTAACCATGTTACAATGAGGCTCAAGAGTGTTTTTATTATTTAACAATAAGAGAAAACCCTAACGCGAGGAGATGTAACACCAAGAGTTTATGGGCCCCTTTCGGGCTAGTTGGACAACCAACTTCCCGGTGTCGTGACTTGGTCATATTATCTTGATTCTTCATTTGATGTGCATGATACCCCATTGGAAAGATATCTCTTAGGACTATGACAAAAGTGAAAATAATGTTGCAAAATTTCTGGTAGTAGATTGCCAAAAAAATGTCGTTTAGGGCCTCAAAACCGCTCTGGAAGTTTAGGACCCGAAAAACTGCTAAAAATAGTACATTGTCTCCAATTAAGGAAACTCATAAAAAAAATTAAAGAAACAATGTTGGGGTCCAAGTGGAACTGGTGGGTGGCCACCAATATCCACCTAGATCACTCTTCCCCCCTTAGGAAGCAATGGTGCCCATTTTGTTGAGTTCCTCCACGAGATTCTACTGAACTTGGTCCCTAGTGAAGGAGTTGGCCTGCATTGACAACTTCATACAGTTTGATCTTCTACTGGCGAGTGTGTTTGATTTTTGTGTCCATGATTCGATTAGTTGCAGCTTGTTACATGCAATCTTGTTTTAATTATGTTGGTGTGAGATGTTTTGCAATGTTGAATGTGTCTAGTAATGGTGGAAAGTATGGTTGAAGGCGACCCACATTAAACACTGGGTACAGGCCAAGGAATGAGGGAACGCTAAGCTCAAAATCATTATCTCCCACAACATTGGTGATGGTGTATGACCCATATTAGACCGGGTGAATCTTGCGGTGGGGCCCAGCGAGGCACTCCTTCAAATGTAGCCAAACTTTATTGCCCACTTGGAACTTGTGTGGCACCTGATGCTCATCATGTCGTTTCTTGTACTTGGCACTGGTTTTGTCCAATATGTCATGGACCTATTGGTGGATGTGTTGAATATGCTCAATGAAGTTATTTTCCTTGTCGACTTCAACTGGACATGAGCCGAATCTCCCTGAGTCGCTCTAACTCGTATGGCCACATCAATGGGACATAGTGGTTGGAATCCCAAGCCCATCTGAAAAGGGTTGTGGTCATTCGAGTTGTGGAGAGCCTGATGTAGCTATGTTGGACATAGGGGAGGCTCTCATCCCATGTACATGGATACTTTGAGTTGTACATGCATAGAATGTGTACGATCATCATGTTGACGACCTCTATCTAGCCATCAGTTTGGGATGGAAAGCTATGGAATTAGTGAGCCTTGTGTCCAGCATCGACCAGAGACTAGACCAAAATGTACCGAGGAACCTGTTGTCTTGATCTAAGATGATAGACTATGGGATCCCAAAGTGCACCCACACTCTTCAAAGAAGAGTTTAGCAGTGCCTTCTTCTTTGATACTCTTCTTGCAGGCTGCCATAACTGCCATCTTCGAGAATTAGTTGAAAACCACAAAAACACAATCATTGCCATGCTTAGTAGAAGGAAGGCCTGACATGTAATCCATGGAGATGGATTCCCAAGGTCGCCTAGGGGTAGGCAGCGGAGTATAGAGACCTTTCTTCTTGATGGTCAATTTTGCAATGGTGTAGGCAGTGCATGATATGATTTACTTCCTGACATCTTGTTGAAGATTTGGACAATAGAAATACTTTTGAAGTACTGCGACTATTTTCTCTACCCGAAATTCCCAATGCCAAACTATAGTGTGCTTCCCATATCGCCTTCGCATGCTCACTTGAAGGAACACAAAGGTGTACCATATGGCATAACAGCGCATCCTGGAGCTGAAAACCTGGAACTTTCTGACCCCCCAAGAGCATATGGTTTGTGTGGCTGAATTCAAGGTCGCTTTTGTAGAGAAGTGGCCAATCAAAAGTCTCATGCCCACAAGTGTTGACCACAGTAGTTAACACCATGATCAATGGTCGACTGAGGTAGTCTGCAACATTATTTGCGTTGCCTTTCTTGTACTTTATATTCTTATGGAACTGTTTGTAGCTATGTTGACCACTTATGATGGTGATCATTCTGCAAATTCCCTTGTGTCTGTATGAGTTTCAGTGGTCGGTGGTCTTTGTGGATGATATTTCCTTCCCCAAAATGTAATGCTTCCATTGTTAGCAGACCTGCACAATGGAATACATATCTTTATCATAAGTGGGATACTTTTGGACAATATCTGAAAGTGTCTCACTGTGATATGCCACTAGATGCCCCTTTTGAGTAAGGACTACCCCAATATCATAGTTAAAGGCATCTGTCTCAATCTCAAATGGTCGTTGCAAGTGTGGTAATGTGAACATCGGTGCAGAGAAGAGGTGATGTTTCAACTCTGTGAATGCCTTCTGTTGAATTCAGACCAAAATAATTTTTCTTTCACTTCTCCTTTGGTGACTTGATTCAAGGGCTAAGTGCTATGAGAGAACCCCAACATCAACCTGTGGTAGAAATTGGCAAGACCCAGAAAGCTTCAGAGCTTTATTAGAGTGGTTGGGGATAGCTAATCCCAAATGACTTGGATCTTGGCTAGATCCTGGATTTTGAACCTGGGTCATGCCAAAAGTACATTTCTCCAAATTGGCACACACCTTTTGTTTTCGTAGTGTTTAGAGAACTTATCAGATGTGGTGGAGGTGCTCTTCCCAACTCTGGCTAAATATCAGGATGTCATCCAAGTATACCACTACAAATGAGTTGGTGAATGGTCGTAAGATGTCATCCATGAGCCTTATGAAAGTTTTAGGAGCATTCATCAACACGAAAGGCATAACCAACCATTCGAAAAGGCCCTCCTTAGCTTTGAAGGGAGTCCCACACATCGGAGGGTTCAATTGGTACCTGGTGATATCCAGACTTCAATTTGATCTTGATGAAATATTTTTCTCCCATGAGTTAGTCTAGAAGGCCATCAATCCATGGGCTTGGGTACCTATTCCGGAAAATTATCTTGTTCAGCGACCGATAGTTAATACAGAGTCTCCAAGTCCCATCCTTCTTCTCTACCAACATGATTAGGCTCCCACAAGGCGATGAACTTGGCCAAATGTGACCTTTATGTAGCAGCTCCTGAATTTTCCTCTTGATGTCATCGTTCCCTAGAATGGAGCATTGATATATTGGTCCATTGGGTAACGAAGCACATGGGGTCAGATCGATGGAGTGCTTGACCTGACAGTGCAGTGGCACCCCTATGGGGGAGGTGAAGATGTCCTCGTACTCCTCCATGACCTTGTCCATCTATTATTATTGTGTGGAGGGACCTTGTCTGGAGGTCGTGGCCATTGTCTTCTTTTTTCCTTGAGGGCATATCACTAGGAAAAAAAAATTCCCGGTTTTTTGAAATTAGTTTACTGCATTGTTTTGTAGTAACCAGAGAGATGGATTTAGGCGAGGCTACCTTCGGTATCCTATACAACTTATTTCCTAATGTAACAATAACAGTGTGAGGCCTTGACTCATGCACAACATGTCACTTCCACAAGTATGGTTGGCTTAATAATGCATCACAAACATCAAGCAAAGCAATGTAACATAATACTTCATCCTTGAAGGGCTTGATGCTATATGGAAGGCAACATTGTTGGCTCACACGGAGATCAAGTCCTTGGTGAAGCCACCCATTGGTGTATGGTTGTGGGTGTGTTGTGGTCGGTAATCCGAGCTACTTCATGACCTCTATTGCAATGAGTTTTTGTTGGCTCCCGCTGTCAACCCTAAACAACGAAAACCCTAACCCGAGGAGATGTAACACCAAGAGTTTATGGGCCCCGTTGGGGTTAGTTGGACAACCAAATTCCTGGGGTCATGACTTAGTCATATTATCTCCGTTTGATGTGCATGATACCCCATTGGAAAGATCTCACCCAGGACTATGACGAAAAATATGATTTTATTAGAAAATAGTTGGTGTTAGATTGCCAAAAAAACATCGTCTAGGGCTTCAAAACGGTTCTCGAAGTTTAGGACCTAAAAAACTGCTAAAAATAGTATACGGTGCTACAATTAAGGAAATTGAAAAAAAACTGAAAGAAACAATGGTGGGGGTCCAAGTGGAATTGGAGGGTGGCCACCAATATTCACCTGGATAAATTAGTTCTCATACTGATTGAGAGAACTAATAGTGGGTTAATAGTTAGTGGTGACACTAATGAACTCCGCCAGTGCTACTCTAGTTAACTAAACATTACTCATCAGAAACTCATACATGTTGATTTTGAGAAAGACCCAATTGAGACTAGATTGCAGCGACAGTCTACTATTTGCTTTAGATTTTTCTTAGTTTCACTGGTAGTGCAAGTATTCAGGAACTGATCCTTAATCGATTGCACTATTTTTAGAGGATTTATTTCCCTTTAAATACAAGCTATCCTTCATAGGAATTACACATTGGAATAGAGACTTGGAGATCTTGTGAATTGGCTAAGATTTGGCCTTGAGCTTGCTTATGAGTTGGATATTGAATTTACTGAGTGTTGGGATTTTTCTAGAGAGAACAAGAATTGTAATTTCATCTTCATTTTCCAGATTAATACAAAACAAATGGTGGGGTTTTGAGTTTGTCTTTCCCTGGGTATTTATTGTGTTATGTGCCTTTGATTCTCTTCCTCTATTGATTATTGTTTGCTCTATGTTTAGGGGCTTCTTCTGTAATGAGTAGAAGTAGATTATTGTCTCTTGTTTTAGTAGATTACATGAGCTTGTAAATCTACATCATTTTCTACACTACACACATCCATTCTTTTTGGTTGATTAAGTATTCAGTATGACCACATAATTATCATGAATTCCCTTATATTCTTTTGTCAAATTATTTAAAGTTCATCTTATTTTGTCAAATTGGATGTTGGCACTTTGACCAATGACTATGTAAGAGAGGAATTTATTCATAAACGGATATTGGAAAACCATTGGCAACCACCCAAAATAAATCATAAATCCTGTCATTATGCTTCATAGGTCGTTGTCTAGTGAAAATTAATAGTGTTAAGCAAATCCTCGTAACAATTGAAGGCACCCACTCTAGTTCAAGGGCCAGCTTGAACATAAATACTGGTTGAGTTGGTTTCTCAGCGTAGTTTTTCTAGCCAAGAACTCCCTACGAGAAACAAGTACAATGGGATCCATGTCCTAAGATTCTCCTTTGTTTTTCTTTTCTTTTTATCTTTTTTTTTTTTAGACACACAATTTGCCTCATGAGAGGTTTTCAACCTATATGTTTGCCTTGAGCACCTTAAGGGATATTTTCACCTAGGGATCTTTAATTTTTTATCTTTCTTTACTCATGGGCTACCTCAGGGAGGTTTTCAACCCAAGAGTTGGCCTCAAATGCCTCATACAGGTTTTCATCTAGCCCTTTTATTGTTTTTTTCTCTTTTCTTTCTTCTTTTTTCACCAAAAAAAATAGTATCTAATAATTCTATGACTTGGAAGCTATGACACTTCTAATCACATTAGCCTCTCTACTGATGGTGCTGATGAATTCTCCCTTGGACATAGGCTTTCTGCATAGTTTCAATATGTAGCCATTGAAAAGAAAGGGAATCCCTTCCTCATTAATGGTCCTAATTTGAATAGCTCTATTGTCATGGAATTTTTCTATCAGGTGTGTGTCTAACCATCTTTTCATAAATTTTCCTTTGAAATCCTTCAACCTAGAGTCATATAGTAAGGCCCAATCCCATTCTTGAAAAACTTTGTCCTTGATGTTCCTATCATGTCAGACCTTCCTATGTAATTGGATAACCTCAATGTGTAGGAAGGTCTACATTATGAATTCATCCAAGCCATTTGACTAGAGCAGCCTCTCCTATTTTTCTTTGGTGACATCTAAACGCAATTGGCCTTCCATTCTCAAAGTATTGTATTAAAACGCAATATAAAGTAGAGCTTTCTTTCCATAAACCAAATCATATGGGGTAAAACCAATAGTTGTTTTATAATTTGTGTTATAGGCCCATGTGGCCTTCAATAATATGTTTTCCCAATCCTTCCTGATGCTGCTCCCAACCTTGGTGAAGATGCACTCTAATTCCGTATTTGTGACCTCTACTTTTCCATTAGTGTGAGGATGATAGGTAGTAGATTTTATGTGCTTGATATGATGTTGCCTTAACATATTCTCCATCAAATGTGATGTGAATTGAGTTCCCTGATCGGTGACTATCTCTCTGGGGTACCTAAATTTGTAGAACACATTATCCCTTAAGAACACAACTGCTTTCTCCTCTGTTGCTGCCTTGGCATCCTTTGTCTCAGCCCACTTTGTCAAATAATTAGTGCACACAATGATGTATGTTTTCTTCCCTGATGATGGATCAATTAGCCCAATTAAATCCATGCCCCGCTTGTAAAATGGCTCCAAAGCCACTTAAGTTTGTAGGGGAATTTCATCCTTGGGTGTAGGTTTCACTATCCTCTAGCACTTATCACATCTGTTGGTATATTGTCTTGCATCTTGGTGGAGAGTGGGCCAGTAGTAGCCAGCTTGTAGAGCTTTGAAAGTTGTTCTCTTGGTAGCAAAGTGACCTCCACATGACCCATCAGGACAGGCTGAGAGAATTTTAAAGACTTCCTCTTTCCGGACACACCTCCTCAAGATCTCATCTAGTCCCAACTTGAAGGTATTTCCCCTAATCCACGTGAAAGAGGCACTCTTCCTTACAATTATGCTCTTCTCCCTGGATGACAGATTTGGAGGAAATTTTTCAGAAACTAGGTAGTTGGCTATGTCAGGAAACCATGGAGAGATCAATGAGATAGAAAATAAATAATCATCTAGAATTTGATCATCAACCATCCCTTCATCACCTACAGGCAAAGAAAGTCTAGACAGAAAATATGCAACTACATTTTCTTTTCCTGGCTTGGAAATGATAGTTAAGTCAAACTGTTGTAACAGTAGCAACCATCTAATAATTCTAGCATTCACATTAGGCTTGTTCATCAAGTATTTTATAGTTCCATGGTTGGTATGCACAAAATTCTGGTATCCAGTGATGTAGTGTTTGAACTTGTTCAAAGAGTGTACAATAGCTAAGAGTTCTTTCTCAGTCACAATGTAGTTCAATTTAGGCTTAGACATACTTTTGCTAATGACGTAAATGGCATAAGGTAACTTATCCTATATTTGGCCTAAATCTGGCCCTACATCTTTGTTGGATCCATCACCATGGATATGGAAAGGAAGAGTCCAGTTTGGGCCTCTAAGTATTGGTGCACTGGTTAATTTGTCTTTCAAAATCTCCAAGCCCTCTTAGTAGTTATCTGTCCATCAAAATTTTGAGTCCCTGCCCAACAATCCAAAGAATGGTGAGGCTACTTTGTTGATGTCCTTAATAAACCTCCTATAATATCTAGCTAAGCCCAAGAGACTCCTAACATCCCTCTTCTTTTTAGGACTAGGGATCTTTTTTATGATGCCAATTTTGTTTGGGTCCACTTGTATTCCCTCCTGAGATATTGAATGGCCAAGGACAACCCATAAATTCATTGAGAATTCACATTTCTCAGGACTAAGTGATAGGTTCATTTAAATTCACTTATTAGGGACTTTCCCCAGGGTAGAGAGAGCCAATAGGAAGTCCCACCCATAGGGAGTGAAATCATCCATGTAGATCTCTACAACATCATGGACCAACTCAGCAAAGATGCTCAAAATTTCCCTTTGAAAAGTGGCAGGGGCATTACATAATCTGAAAGGAAGGACCCTATAATAAAATTTACCCCAAGGATAGGTTAATGTAGTTTTTTCTTGGTCCTCAAGGCTGATCTGGATCTGATTGTAACCATTGACTCCATCCAAAAAAGAGAAGAACCTCTTCCCTACAAGACCATCTAAAAATTTATCAATGAAAGGTAAAGGGAAATGGTATTTCTTGGTGGCTTTGTTCAGCTCTCTATAATCCACACAGATCCTCCACTTTCCATTCTTCTTTAGGACCAAAACTAGAGGGACACCCACTCACAATCTGAGATGGTGTATATGAACCTTGCATCTAGCAACTTTTGTAATTCTTCCTTTACTGTGTCTTTGAGGGATGGGTTCATTCTCCTCTAAGGTTGACACATAGGTTTGCATCCCTCCTTGATGTAGATCTGATGAGTACAAATTGAAGGATTCACCCCTTTCATTTCTTGGTAGCTTCAAGCAAAGGCATCTAAGTGCTCTCTCAACATTTTTCACAACTTCTCTTCTTGGTTGGATGAGAGAGGGGTTAATATTGAAGGTTCTATATGGATCAAATTCTACTTTTTTTACATGTGCAAGACTTAGGTCCACTAGGCATAACTCATTCCAAGGATTACCCTTATATTACTTCACAAGCTCATCAAGTGGCATGGTATTGGGGGGTTGGTTTCTGAAGGATTTGGTCAATGAGGTCATCTTCATCAGGTTACCCCCATCCTATAACAACATCTATGGTATAGATTGGATGGGATGTTGTATGATACACTTCATATTCCTCCTCCTCCTCCAACCATATGGGTAAGTCATGCTCAATGGATGGCTGAGAAGGAGGGTACAATACCAACTATTTGGACAAATGCCCATTCTTAATGGTCATATTCCTAGCCCTACAACTTATGTAACCATCAACAATGGCTAGCCATGGTCTTCCAAGGATGAGAGGATAACCATTGGATTTCGTTTTGGGATGGAGAACTAGGAAGTCAATAGGATACTCCAAAGAGTTAATAGAGACCATTATAGCTTCAACAACTCCCTCGGGAACCACTATGGAACTATATGCAAGTTGCAACATTGTAGTTATCTTTATCAAGGATCCTTGGAGTTTTAGCTTTGGCATGGTATCTTTATTCATCACATTGATGGAAGCCCCAAGATCAATCAAGGTGTTAGGGAAAATGATGCCATCAATGTGCACATCTACCATAGGACTTTTAGGATCTAGATATTTTGGGAAAATCACTCTCCCTAACATCAAATCAGATAATTGACCAATAATATTGATGGTGGGGGTGTCTTTCTTTCTCCTCCTAGTATTTTTGAAACATTTCTCTTTGATGAGCTTATTGTACATGGGAACATCCTTGATATCTTTGGGGGGGGGGGGGAGATTTCAACACACATATTCTTGAATTCTCCCAATAGTTCAATCTATTCTAGGGTGTGTTGGTTACAATGGATTAATCTCTCAAGAAAAGGAGGTAGATTTACTTGAGGGTTACTCTTTTCCTTTTCCTCTTCAATATCCTCAGGTGGAGATTTAGGTTGGTTATTTCGGAGGACTCTTCCAAACCTGAAGTTGATTTCTTGAATATCCACAACATAGGAAGAGTAAGTTGTCTCTCCATTATAGACCTGTTGTGCCTGCTTGTTATATGAGTTAGGATTGGGTTGAGCATACATATGAGATTGCTTGGGTGGAGTAGTATGAGTGACCTATGGTTGAGATGGATGTGGAGGTAGTAAAGTAGGAGTTTGTTTGAGTTGATTCCTCCACCCTTGTTATGGGTTATTCCACTCAGGATGTGTAGAAGCATATGGATGAAATGGTTGATTGACAAGTTGGGGAGGATACTTAGGTGCATAAGGCCAACGAGGATGTGTGGAACATGATGGATGAGTGGAAGAGTACCAAGGTGGAAAGGGTGAATTTTGGTTGGGATTATCCTAAGAGTAGGAAGCACCTTGCATGACCTGTTGGTATGGTCGAGGTCCTTGAGGCCTCCTTTGATTGATGAAACAAAGTTTCTTAGCCCCAACTTCTTCCCCTTGGTATACATATTTCAACCCAAGCAAATAAGGACACTTATATGTGGCATGGTTTTCCTCACAAACTAAGTAGACCTCTATAACATTTAATGAACATTCATTTCTAGGGTGCCTTCTAATGCATTTAGGGAAAAAAATAGCTAAGGCCCTTTCTTCTTCCTCTTGTCTCCTCTTAATTTGCATGGTATCCATTTGCAAAGTAAATGTATGCAACATTTCAATTTTAAATTCCTCCAACATGTTTCCAAGTTCATTCTTGATGGATTATGTGGAGGGAGAGAAACTGACCAAAGCTTGACTAATAGATATCTCCCCCATATGGCATGTTGAGGGTTTCAAGCATGTCCTCTATGATTCCTCAGAGAAGGACGAACTTGAGTGATTTAGGATCAAGGGTGCATCTGGCCCTCCTATAACTGAGTTGGAATCTTTCCTCATAGTCTTCTAGGGATTCATCAGGTCCAAGAGTCATTATAAATATTTCCTTTGTGGTTTATTTGAACCTACAGTAGTCCCTATACTTGTTAATAAAGGCTTTTTGCATCTGAGCCCGGGTAGCAATTTTATCCGCAGGTAAACCCATAAACCAACACAAGGCTGCATCCTTAAGAGTATATGGGAATAAATTCATATTTTGGTCATCATAAGTATAGTCATAAGTTCTACAGACAAAAAAAAAATCAAACATAAAAGTATCAGTGTCCTCAGAGGTTAAGCCATGGAAGTGAGGAAGGGCAAGAGGGCTTATATTTTTCATTCTAGCATCTCCATTAGTTTCTCTGATAGAGAAAACCTCCTCATTCATGTTTTCAGCCATGGTGTGAGTATGTGGAATGGGTTCTTCTTCTTCCCTAATAGGTTCTTCGAAGATCTCAAGTTGTTCACCTAAGGGGTCTTCTAACTGCCCTGTAGTCAGAGAGGGAAGTTGGCAGTCACTGAAGAAGAGTGAAGGCTGACTTTTTGATGGTGAGGGGGTATTTGGAAAGAATTTTCCTAGAGTTTCTCTACTCCTAGAAGGCATGAAAGGGAATGTTTTCTTCTTTTATATGATTTTTTCAAAACTAAATACAAAACAGAAAGAAAAGAAGAAATAAAAACTACCTAGACACCTCCCCAACAACGGCGCCAAAAAGTGGTGAGAACTGGTATTGCACCAAGAGAGTTGCAACTCCCAGAGGCTCCTCAACTCTATTTATCATCCTGGGTTTGTACAAACTTCGAGGTGATAGTGCTATATAAACAGTAGATGGAATTTTACTCATGCCACCCTAAACTAGGTCACTTGATCATTAGGGCTCCACGACTATTCTTCTACTGAACTAGGGAAGATTAACTATTGAAAGCATGATTCAAAAGCTAGTCATAGTGCAGAAAATGTAAATTTTGTTCGAATATAACTTGTAAATGTTGTCAACTTGTAAATTCTACTTAATCAATCCATGAGAGAACACAAGAATTATGCTAAGTGCAGAAAGGAAAGCTACACTAATTGCAATCAACCATCTAGTTATCAAATTCACTTGAAAACAAAAGATTATTCTACCAATTCACAATTCAAGAATTCATGCATCACTTATCTATTTCACACTTGTAGATTAAGCAAGTCCCAACTGCCAAATCTATAATGAAAAACTAATGTTATTTTCTCTTGTAGTAAAGGAAATGGAATGGAGGGAATGGCCTAGGTGGTACCTCTAATCATGGAGTCTAAGCTGGGGGGTTAACCTACTCTTATAATAATCTAAACTAGCAATGCAAGTCAAAATAGGGGCAAAATAGGTTGTTGCAAGTGTGTTACAGGAAGTTGCTACAAGATTCTTGTACCAATATAGGAAGTTATAAAATGCTACACGACATTTTCCAAGAGGGTTTGGAGGGTAAGGATGATGGGATAAAGTGTTGGAAATATGGTTGAAGACTATGGGAAATTTATGAAAGGTTACCAACACCCCTAGCCAAACCCAACACTTCAGGAAGGCCAACTTTGGGCTAAGAGGGCTGCTTACAAACAGAGATCAAGAACATTGGTTGGAATTCATCAAAAGAGAGTGGAGAATTCCTAGATGGAGGTGGTAAAAAGATCAATTTCCTATAGAACCAACAGCCTTGCAACATCACATGCACCTATTCTTATTTTCATTTGCCAAATATTACAATCAATAGTGGAAAAGATGAGTTGAATTTGGAAACTATCTAATTAATGCTAATAACTTGATGTATGCAATGAATTAAATTCGCTACATAGATCATATGTAAATAAAGATAAAAATGTATAATTTTCCAAGAAATCATAAAAAAAAAAAAATCACATAATGTTTTTTGGGTTGTGATGGTGGAGTCCTCTAATCTTGCTCCCATGAGAGATATCAGAAGATGCCACAGTCATAGACTTTTTGAGGAACTATATTCTAGTAAAATCTAGCAACTAATCAAACATTCTAAGCTAAAATAAGCATAAATACTTAAGGGAGACCTAAGCCACTAGGTTTGGGCCCAAAACCAAGAGCTTCAGCCCTTTGGACTAATTTAGTGATGGATCAAAATGAAAATTCTCATTATCATTTCAGAAATATCAAATACATCATCAAAAATAGCAATCACAAGTGTTTGAGCTCAATAGCCTCTTAGCTACAACAAAATATAGAATCCTAATGAGTTCCTTAGCATGTTTGTTTATACAGAAGGGTAGCTACCAACAAATCCCTGGAAAATAGATATGTTTGTCTCCAAAACTCGAGAAAGGTGGAGCTAGATCTTCCTTGAACTGCACTAAACTGGCTGCCAATGACCTAAAGTTGATGAGATATAGAGTGGTGATGTTTGACTGATTGGAGGAGTTAATGAGGTGGAAAACCTCCTAGAATGTCTCCTTATTGTCTAATCCAAGCTCATGCACTCAAATTATCTCAAAATTGCTCCAATTCCTGCATTTAAGACATATTAGGACACATGACATAGCAACACACCTTTTACTCCTCACACTAAGCATAATATAACAAAATTTCTAAATAAATGTGAGAAATAAATGATTTTAAAGTTGGAGGATGGAATTGTGAACCTTATGATGTATCTATTGATGAACCTCATCGAAATATAAAGCTCCTCTCTATTTTGATGGGTCTTCATACATCGCACACATGTATCCCTTCTCATAATTCCTTCAATTCATCTACCAATGGTTGTATGTAGTGTTACATAGTATTTTGTCACACCTCTTGCACTTTCGTGTGACATACCCTGAAGTGCCTGAAACATGACTATAATGCAATGTACTCACTTCTATATGTAGTTCAAAGGCTTCCTAAGATATTGATTGGAAAATTCCTTGAGCTTCCCCTAAAGGAAATAGCTCTTAAACCCTAATTTGAGGATCATCGCTCTTATGAGGCCAAAAACCGTGATGATCGAATGTCGCACTATACTTGACCCATGATGGCATCGCTCTGTTTACTTGTATACTACAATGATCCCAAAAAGGCAATTTTCCCAAAGCAGATGAGAAGCTTCATGATCTAGAAGCTTCCAGAGCAGCGAACTAGAGGTTGTTCGATGTAGATGAGGTCGAATTCTCTAAACTTAGCCTCTTGTTGTTATCCCTATGAGCTATCTACTTGAGATGAGGGCCTAATCCTATCTTTTGAGAGGTACTAACTTCCTTTTCCATCCTATATATTCATCCTCTCCCATTCCCAAATGGGTGGTTAGTCAGGTTAGAGGCTAGTTGGCCTATGTCTATTTGCACCCTTATGCTAAGATTATGCCTAAAGGCTATTCATTTGACTTGGAGAAGGAGTGCTTGGAGATTTATTGGCTTGGACTTGGATTACCACTAAAGGAGAGCCTATCAAAATCATGGCTTTGGTTGTAAGCTTCCCTTTATTTTCTAGTAATACACAACTGTTGTTTCATCTTCCCAAAATGCATATGTTCATGTATCATTTAGCTTGACATTCCTTCATAGTTAAGTAGCTTGTTATTGGATTTGTTATTCATTTTGGCATGCCTTATTGTGTCTTGATCACTTTTTCAAGTACATAAACACTGAGAGAAGCAAGAACGAGTCTGTGATACAAGTGGTTCAGGGTCCTCAACAAAGGAGATCGAAATAGCATCAAAATGAGGTAGGCCATCTCTTTCATTCTTATTTTCAATTGTAACCTTTGAAGATGTCTAGTTGATTATCACTTCAGTTGCTAGACCCACTCATTGGGATAGAGGGATCATCTCTACCTGTAAAGAGGATTAACCTTGACAACAAAATGGTGACTCCACTGGGGAGCCTATGATCCTTTCTTTTCAATTCTTCACCTTGCCTTTTGACAAGTTTGATCAACCATCCTTTCCCAGAATTGTATTATTTTCTATAACTATTTTCACTTGCTGATGATTGCTTCAAGACATTGATTTTTGTCTGATCTTGAATATTTTTTATTTTTCCTTCATTTTTTCACCCATCACGGGTTTGCCTCTCACAGTCGTGATGACATCACGCATTTGTTAAGTACAAACGCGATTAACACTCTTTTGACTATGAAAAGTGTGATGCTCCTAGAGTATACGCAAAAATAGGGTTTTCCTTCTTGTTTTCAATCTCAGTGTCCTCTATCAATGAATTTCTAGAGTTTCTATGGTGTTTTTTATTGATTATCTTGATTAATTTGCAAATTTGTCTCATTGGATTTGAAGTGAAATCTGGTTGCGTTTTAGGGTCTTTAGTCAATTGGTCATCACTTGTTGCTTGTTGGTGTCATTGAGACATTTGTTTTGCTGATTGATTGAGTGTTGTTTTAAGCGGAAATCATTGAAGACGTCGTTTGCATTTGTTTTAGCTTGTATTTCGAAATTTACCTTTCATGAAAATGCATTAGATTAGTTGCCTTGAAAAGTTATTTTTTGAGATTCATCATTGAGAATAGCTCATATTTTTCGATGATTAAAAGCTAAAAATTGTATTAGGTGCATCCAATCATTCAAAATGAAAAGAAAATCATAATTCATATAAATGCATCTTAGTAAAGTAAAATCGTTTTTCTTTCATAAAAGTTGCATTTAGGATAGTGAAAACTGAAAATATTTTTTTATTTTGGCATTGCATATAGTGAAATGAAATATTAGATTTCGTTTTCACATTTTTCATTTGGAAGTCAAAAGTGAAATTTAGTGGAAGGCATTTGGCATGATGCATTTTGTTTAATGCATTATTGATTCAAATTTTTTCCTTGATTAGCCTAGCTTTCATTGAAATGAAATGTTTTTCTTTCCTCATATAGTTGCATCATAGGTGTTCATGTGACATTGTTAAGGCCCTGAAATCGAGACATAATTTCAAGATTAACTTAAAATATGTCAATCAATATAAGGAGCATTTGAAACATTAATGCTTCATACTTAGTGGTCTAGGCTAGAGACGTGTTCTGACGTCTATAAAACTTAGCAGTTTTCCTTCGCTCTTGCATAAGACAATGCTAACACAGACTTTTGCTCCCCATACCGTCGAGTATATAAAGGGAGACCCTCATAAGTTGAAAACCTTTATCCATAGGAAGTTGATTCTTCCACCCTGTAAACGTGATACACTAAACACAACATTCGGGGAGATTTCCTGCACGTACGTCAAGTCCTTGGTAAATTTATTTGCTGAGGTGTATATTGCAGTTCATGATTACTTGGTACTCCTTTTGCCTAGAGTTACCTGATTGGTCATTTCAATCCTTTCTAACTCTTTAAATTTGAAAATATCATCAAGTACTTGTCCTTTCAAGCTCGCTAAACCAACAAAAGTGACTAGAGTCACGTTTTCATCCTTTTCTCGACTTTTAAAACATGAAAAAGGCAATGTTTTTGTTTCAAATTCAGAAATTAATTGACTGTGGAAAAAATTACTTCCTGTGGAAATACTACTTAGTGGGTCTTAGGTTGGTACCAATGGAAACATTTCCTGAGTCTACCAATCAAGGAAACCCCTCTGATGGAAATCCTAGTCCTTTTCCTTCTTTTGGAAATACTTGTGCTCCCTATATGGCGATGTTGTCCCTTCCTAGATTGATTTTGACCTCGGTGGTTCCAAGTGTCCAAACTACTTTTCAACCAAGTTCTCCTCCACTTGAACAACTAAGCTCATGTTAATCCTAAAGTTGACCCTTTACCTTCTTCGCCTATTTCTTCACCTTGTTCTTCTTCTCCACCTGGTGAAATTCTAGATTCTACTAACCAGGAAGATAAGAAGAATAAGAAGAGGTCGAAGAAGAAGAAGAACAATAAGCAAGGGGGAAACCAAGAAGTCATTGCTATTGATGTAACTAATGAAGAAAAATCTTCCAAATAGACCCAGAAAGTAAAACTCCCTTGCACGTTATGTAAGGGTGACCACCTTCTTCAGAATTGTCTTGGTATTCCTAAGGTTTTAGAAGTGTGGTCCATAGGTTCACATCGACCTTTGTCATCAGCCTATAGCGATCTGACTATGCTCCCTCAAATAATAACAGTAAAGCCTATGGGAAAAAGGGAAAAGTCAAATTGCCTTGTAAGCTATGTGAAGGTAATCATACCATTCACCTTTGTCCATTAATGGATGAAGCTTCCAAAGAGTTGGAAAACCTTACAACTTCTCAACCTCATCTTCTGACCGGGTATCACTAGTTGATCCAATGATTGATCAAAATTCATCTTTGTTCAACCCCACTCTCTCTGAAAGTGAGTCACGTGAGTCTGTTCTCAACCATCCATTGGTTGACAAAATGGTATACTTGACTCTGCCTTTAGTTAATGATACCTTTCCAGTAGAGAGTGAACCTCGTACTACTCAGGTTCTTCTGGTTTCTTTAGTTTCGAATGAACCAAAGGCAAATCCTCCTATTTACGAGATGCATAAGAGTAGTTCTCCTATTACCATAGAGAAAGAGGGTAGCTCTCACATTCCTACAACACCCTGTCCAAGTAGTTGGTAACTTCTTTTGATTGGAATTGATTGGCAGGATATCGTCTTTCATCTTATTTTCCTTTCCAAATTATAGTACAGGCTTACCATATGGTCATACCTAGCATAGTCATAGACGAGGGTGCCTTTGTTAGCATTTTGTCCTCAACTTCTTGGCAAGCTTTAGGTTCTCCTCAGCTTGTTCCCATCACCTAGAATGCGTTAGCTTTTAATAGAGGAACCAATCACCTGCTAGGGATGCTTCCTAAGTTAACTATTACTTTTGGAGGAAATACAGTCTATATAGATGCGATGGTTTTCATAGGCCCTTTAGATTTTAATCTACTCCTTGGCCATGACTATGTTTATCTCTTGGGAGCCCTTGTTTCTTCTCTCTTTTGAGTGATGTGTTTCCCACATGAAGGAAGCATTGTGATCATTCATCAACTTACATTCATTGGTCCTTAATCAACTCCCCATAAACCATAATCCCTAAATGGTTCTCATATGCAAGCAGTATCACCCCCGCCACAGTTTAATTACTTGGCCATCTATTCCATGCCCACCTCTACTAATGATCTAGTGGATGATGTAGTACACCATGTACTGGGGGCATTGGAGCCCAATTTTTCATTTATATCACTGGACATGTATCCCTTCCAGAGTGTTATTCTCCCATTTGATAAGAACCTCTTGGAAGCCATGACCTCTTTTGGTTTGTGATCAAAGGACCATGGAGTAGAGTTCCCTATCCTATGTCAAGCTTGTTAAAAAATGAAACAAGGATCCTAGAGAAGAGTTCCTTGTCTTGTGTCAATCTCATTAAAAAATGAAACGAGGGATATGAGGATAGTTATTTTACTATGTCAACCTCATTAAAAAAGGAAATAGGTCATGAGCATGGTTCTTTTCCTATGTCAAACTCATTAAAAAATTAAACAAATCCCCTTCCAAATTCGAGTCTTTGATTAGATCTCATAAAATCCCAGTCAAACCTTTTACTTGATCTTGTAAGTGAACCTTCATTCCATCTACTTAGGTGAATGAAATGAAGCTTGGGGGGAATGTTCCTCAAATTGAGTCATTATGCTAGGGACATGCAAACTTATTCCAAGCATAGTTTATTTTTGTTTCAAGCTTGTCCAAAAATGAAACCAAATCCAAGCAGAGTTTTTTCTCATGTTTCAAGCTTGTGTAAAAATTAAACCATTCCCGCTTTACATATCATGATTCTCATTTCTATCAGCCAATTTTTTCTAGATGAGCCTTGGTTATTTCATTCCATTTTCACCATCTCTTTGGCTGCTCATATGCTTTCACTTGGTCATTTTACCCTTGCTTGAGGAACATCTGTGATGCGTGGTCTTATTAGCTAGCCCCTTGACCATTACATGATCTGAATTGGATCCATAAAGAATAATCAAAAGAACCATGGCTATACCAGGTTGGGATAGACTTCAAGGAATTGAGAGCAGTGCTCAAAAACACCTCTAAAATAGTGGCAGTTGGTAGCCAGCATGGAACGACGAGGATCTCGATCAAAGCGCACTGACCGAGGCCCATGGAGACTGCACAGGAGGCGAAATTAGCCCCTGGGCTGCCCGGATCAGGAAAAAGAGGGATTTTTTGATGCATGATTAGTGCTTAGCGCTAATCGCACATCGTTGGGCAAAAACCCTTGAAAAGGAGGGGCCCCAAGCACTCAATCGCATGGGAGTTGGGAAAACCGTGGGGAAAAAGGCTAAAGGCTAAGGCGGGACCAGCGCTTTAAAAACCAGCGGTATTCATCGGGGGCATCCTTGGGTAGTAAGCAGATTTGGTGAAAATAGAGCAATTCCACTTAGCGCTTGACGTGTGGCAAGCGGAGGGGAGAGAAAACCGCCGCTCATCACGTCCTAATGGTAGAGCAAGTTAATCGCGTGAAATGAGCAAATGGCGTTGGATCTGGGGGATCCAGATCTAACGGTTGTTATCGCACCTGATGGTAAGACCGGATGTAACGAGGGATTAAGATGCAATTTAAAAGAATTTGAGGTCCACTTTGACCACCAAGGTGGTGGATGACAAATTCCATGATGTAACTGAAGAATCGAACCGACGAAGCAAGCTAGCGCAGTTCGCAGGAGGACAAGTGGTCGCTCCCTATAAGTCTGATGATGATGCCGAGACAGGGAACTCCAAGCGAAGTTGTAGCAGGCGATCTGACGGAGTTGGAAGGGGAATCGAATAGCCATGATCTCGAATGGCTTTAAAGCCATGCACAGTCCAGCAGAAGGGACACACACGGAAGAACAGAGAAAGTAGATAGAGAGAGAAAAAAGCAGTAAGAAGACAGAGGGCCAAGTTGACCAAAGGTAGCGTCGAGCACCAGAGGGCTTGAGAAATTTGAGCCATCCTTGATGGGGATCTATCAGGAACAAGCACCATATTGGGCTCCTTCCATTGTAGACTCGAGAGGTCAAAAAGCTGGTAAGGCCAAGAGTCTGTGTGCTGTAGTGGCTTGGGATATCCAAGAACCACCCTGCCAAGCTATCCTGGGACAACAGACTCATATTGAACTCCTTCCTTGTAATTCTCTACTTTAAGACACAATAAAAGAAGGCCACCACTAAAAGCTGGACCGAAGATGTAGCCCTGGAGGATAGGGTGAACTCCTTATTAATTTCTTGTGTTCTTATGCTTGCTTACTGTGTTCCTCTGTTGTCTTCCATTTTCAAGTGTCTATGTATTTGCAATCTAACCGATCCGTTGCTTAAATAACCTAGACACACACCAGCACATAAATCTGTAATACCTCCATTTAATAATTCTTAACTGAGATCACTCATAGGGTGATTATCAGATCAAGTGGTATTAGAGCTTTAGGCTGTAAGGTTAGACAAGCTTGTGTTGGTTTATCTGTTGAATGCTCACTAGATCAAAGCTCAAACTAGGAGAAGGAGAGTTGGTTGAAACTAATCCTGAGATGGGGAGAGTCTATCCTTGGAAGATCATGTCAGAGGAAGGTTTTGTGGGGCCAAACCCTCAATTCATAGAAAGTTTCCTAGCTATAAAGTCTATGGTAGAAGAAATGTATAGGGACTTTAGAAAACACAAGGATGAAGATTCATTAGGTTCTAAACAAGATAAAGAAGAAGGTGAATCTCATTCCCATGACCACTCAAAAGGAAAGGGGAAAGAGGAAAACTTTCTCACACCTCCTAATAGCCCTGTGCATAATAAGAAAGCATCTTTGATCAAGCTAGATGTTAAATTCGACTTGCCGATATATGATGGAGAGCTAAATGATGAAAAGTTGGACAATTGGATTTGACAAATTGATGTGTATTGCAGAGTGCAGAACATCGAATCAGACAAGAGTAAAATTTAGCTTGCAAGCCTACGCCTAGGAAGCACTGCCTTGTTTTGGTGGGAAGGAAGAACCCAAGCTGACATGAAAAGACATGGTAAGACTATCTCTGTTTGGAGTGAATTTGTTTCTGCCATCAAGAAGCAATTCTATCCATTGGCCTACATGCAACAAGCCATGATGAGTTGGCAAACTCTTCGACAGTTGACAGGGAAAAGTTGTACACTCAAGAATTTAGAAAGAGAGCATTGACTCTAGAGATCTCAATAGACTCACCAAAGACTCTTTTGAAGTACAATGGTGGTTTACATAGCTACATGAGGCATACCATCCTCATGTTTAATCCCACTAGTATAGATGAGGTATTTGTACAAGCTACTCATCTAGAGGCTAGAAGAAAGAATGGAAATCCAGAAGTTGGGGGACCATCCCAACCCACTGCAAGCAAGATCAAGGAGAAAAGAAAGTAGAAGTGGAAAGCAAGGAAGGCTAAGACTGCATAGAACAACAAAGCTTCATGCACTCACTGTAAAAAGGATGGGCATGATGATGAGCACTATTGGATTCTGCATCCAGAGCTAAGACCTAAGAAGTCCGAAGGCAAGAAGAAGAAGTCTGTTGTAGCTATTCAGAAAGATTTGGGGTTAGACTTGGGAGATGAAACAACCATTGCAGCCACAGGTATAAAATGTAAGAGTTCTAAGGCATCTACTAGTAATTTTGCTCAATCTATTATTGATGAAGAACATGAGAGAAAAAGACATGAGCTTTTCCATATTCGAGTTGTTTCCAAACATCAAAAGATTGATACTTAGTTTGATAGTGGCTCACAAGTAAATTTGATTTCTGAAGAAATTGTAAATAAATTGGGATTAGCAGCTACACCTCACAAGAAACCATACCCATTAGGATGGTTGAATGATAAAGCACGACTACAAGTGACTAGACAGTGTAAACTCAAGTTTTCTTTTGGATCAACATTTGTAGATGAGGTTGAGTTAGACATAATTCCTTTGGATATATGTGGAATTGTTTTAGGGAGTCGTTACTTGTATGATAGAAAGGCTATTTTATATAGAGCTGAGAACAAGTATCTACTTGTTAAAGATGGAATCGAATACTTTATAAGAGCTCATAAGCTCAAGAATAATTATACTCTCATAAACTTAGGTCAGATGAAGAGAATGATAAATTCATGCAAACAATTCTTACTAATGGTTGTAAAGGAAAAGAAACCTGATAAAACCAATATATTTGAGGGCTATAATGCTAAGGAGCAAGCTGATATAGAAAAGATTGTTTCAGTATGATGTCCTGTTCCAAGAACCTAAAGGTCTGCCACCCAAAAAGGAAATAGTACATGATATTATTTTGCAGAAAGATGTTCCATTTCCTAACATTGGAATGTACAATTTGTCTACTTTAGAGAATGCTAAAATCAAGAATCAGGTGCAGGAGTTGCTCAAGAAGGGGTTTAGCAGGTCTAGCACATCACCATGTGGGTCACTAATCGTTTTGGTGAGAAAGAAAGATGGCTCGTGGAGAATGTGCATTGACTACTGAGCACTGAATAAGATAACAATAAAAAATCGTTATCCCCTTCCTTGCATAGATGTGGATCTTTAGATCAATGAGGATGTTGTATTTCACCAAGCTGGACTTGCACAGTGGATACATCAAGTTCGGAGTTTGCAAAGCAAGATGCATGGAAGACTGCTTTCAAAACAAAGCAGGGATTGTATGAGTGGTTGGTTATGCCTTTTGGCTTGACCAATGCCCCTGCTACTTTCATGAGATTAATGAATAATGTACTCAGACCTTTTCTTGATGATTTTGTTATTGTATATCTGTATGACATTCTGATTTTTAGTAAAACGTGGGAGGAACACTTAAAGCATGTTAAGCAGACCTTAAATGTTTTGAAAAGAAAAAAAAAATGTTAAACTCTCCAAATGTGAATTTGGCAAAACATCTCTAAATTATTTGGGTCATATAGTAGGGGGTGGTGAATTGAAAATAGATCCCTCTACAGTGGCAGTCATTGTAAACTAGCCTAAACCCAAGTCTGCTACAGAAATGAGAAGCTTCTTAGGAGCAGCACAATATTGGAGGAAGTTCATCTCTAACTTTTCCTCAATTGCAGCTCCCTTACATGCTTTGACAGGATTGAACAAGGTGTTTCAATTGGGAGGCAAACATCAGAAAGCCTTTGACACCTTGAAAGAAAATATTAGTACAACACCTGTACTAGCACTACATGGTCTACAAAGACCATTTGAGATCCAAACAGATGCCAGTGACTATGCCATGGGAGCAATGTTGACATAGCATGGTGAACCCATATGTTATCATTCTTAGACTTTTAATCCTACAGTAGTTAACTATCTTACATATGATAAAAAATTGTATGCATTAGTTCAGAGTGTGAAAAAGTGGAAACATTACTTAATGGGAAAAGAGACAGTAATACATACTGATCATCAACCACTTCAATATCTACACTCCCAAACTAAGTTGCAGCAATCAAGGCATTACAGATGGATGGGTTTTCTACAACAGTTTCATCTAGTCATCAGATATAAAAAGGGCATACACAACAAAGTTGCAGACATGTTATCTAGACCCATTATAAATGCATCTAATCTACTTAAGCATGATTCTGTACTACATGAAAGTTACATCGAACAATATTCTCAAGATATAGACTTTAAAGATGTATATGCAACTTTGAGTCAAGGCAAAAAGGTAGAAGAATTGGACTATCATGTGAAGGACCAACTCTTATATCATTGTGGGAAACTCTGCATTCCACAAACCAAGAGAGTAAAGATAATTAGAGAGGCACACACTTCTCTAATCTCAGGTCACTTTAGGGTAAGTAAAACAGTTGCACAACTGTAAAGATTTTGTTATTGGCTGAAAATGAATGAGACAGTTTCTAGATATGTAAGAGGGTGTACTATGTGTGCTAAAAGCTAGCCCAACAATAGAAAACTAGGCTTGTACGCTCCTTTACCAGTTCCTTCTCACCCTTGGGAAAGTGTTTCCATGGATTTTGTTGGAGGACTGCCTAAATCTAGGAAAGGTCATGATTATCTGTATGTGGTTGTGGATAGGTTCAACAAAATGTGTATTTTGATACCTTGTAATAAACAGATTACAGTTGAACAAATTGCAAAACTATTCCTTGAACATGTATAGGTTCATTTTGGATTACCCACTTCTATTGTATCTGATAGAGACACTTGATTTGTGGGAAAGTTTTGGTCAAGTCTATGGGAACTGATGGACACCCAACTGAAGAAAAGTACAACTTTTCATGCACAAACTGATGGCCAGACAGAAGTAGTTAACAGGACAGTGATCCAGTTACTCAGAGGATATTGCAGCAAACATCCTAAGCTTTGGGATGAACATTTGTGTTATGTGCAGCATGCTTACAACAGAGAAAAACACTCTTCTACTAAGAGATCTCCTTTTGAGACCTGTTTTGGTTTCATACCAAGGTCTCCTTTGGATTTTGTCTTTGGTAAAGATACCACAGTTAATAGACACAGTGATGTGGACAAGGCAACTAGGTTCACTGAACAGATCAAGGAGATCCACCAGGTAGTACAGGAATAGCTGGAAAAGAGCCAAGCCAAATACAAGGCAAGGCATGACACGCATCAGATGAAGCATAGTTTTCAAGTTGGAGACTAGGTCTGGCTATATATCAGCAAGGACAGGATGCAAGGTGAAGGTAAAAAGCTAAAGCCTATCAGGTATGGACCTTTTAGGATACTTGAGAAGATTGGTGAAAATTATTTTTGCCTTGATCTACCAGCTTACATGCACATCTACTCAGTCATAAATGTAGATTACTTGAGATTGTTTGAACCTTCTCTAATTGAGGATCCCAAAGAGAAAAGTCAATTGCCTTCCATTGATGACCTGCTACCTGAATATATTAATGAATTGCAGGAAGACAGTCCTAGACTGGAAGGTGAGGACAACATGGAGAGGGGATGTTGAGTACCTCCGAATTGGACTCAAAGGTTCGAAGCGAAGTAGTGCAAAGTGGATTGAGATTGGGAAAGTGAGACAATAGTACCCTCACTTAGTCGATGCTTGAAAGAAAACCAACTTTTGTTGGTCCAAAAGCTTTTCAATGGGAAGGTTGTGATCCGAACTGGATCCATAAAGAATGATTAAACAAAGCCATGGCTATACCAGGTCGGGACAAATTTCAAAGAAATTACAACAATGATCAAAAATACCTCTGAACCAGTGGCAATGGCAACCAGCGTGGAATGATAAGGACCTCAGTCAAAGTGCATTGACCGAGGCCCATGGAGACTACGTGGGAGGCGAATTTAGCCCCTGGGAGGCCCGGATCGAGAAATAGAGGAGATTTTTGATGTGCGATTAGCGCTTTGCGCTAAGTAAGCAAAAAACCCCAAATTGGAGAAGCCTCGAGCCCTCGGTTGAATGAGAGCTGGGAAAACCATAGGAAAAATGCTAAAGCGCTAAAGGCAGGACACGCTCCGAAAACTGGCGGTATTGATTGGGGGCACCCACAAACGGTAAGTGGAATTGGCGAAAATGGAGCAATCACACTCAGCGATTGACGCGAGGAAAGCAGAGGAGAGAGAAAACCGCTGCTCATTGCACATTAACAGTCGAGCTAGTCAACCGTGCAGGATGAGCGAACGATGTCGGATCTGGGGGCTCTAAATCTAATGGCTGAGATTGCGCCCGATGGAGAAAGTGGAATTGACAGGGGATTAAGTCGTAGTTTGTGAGGATTTGACGTCCGATTTGACTGCCAAGGTGGCAGAAGACTCATTCCACGACATAACGGAGAAACAAAACCGACGAGGCGAATTGGCATAGCTGCAGGAGGACATGTGGACACTCCCTATGAGCCTGATGATGACGCCAAATAGGGAACTCCAAGTGAAGCTGTAGCAGGCAATTCGATGGGAAGTGGAAGAGGAATCGAAGAGCCATGGGTATGAATGGTTTTAAGCCATGAACAGAGAACAAAACACACACACACACACACAGAACAACCAGAACCCCGAGAGGAGGACAGAAAACAGAAAGGAAGAATAGAGAGAAGAAAGACAATGAAGCAACAACAGAACAGAAGATAGAGGGCCGAGCTGACCGAAGGCAGTATCGAGCACCAGAGAGCTTGAGGGATTCAAGCCATCCTAGATAGGATCTGTCCGGATTGAGCATCACATTGGGCTCCCTCCATTGTAGACCAAAAGGTCACAGAGCTGGTAAGGAAAAGAGTCTGTGTACTCTAGTGGCTTGGGGCATCCAAGAACCACCCTGCCAAGCAAATTTCGTTTCAGGAGACGCATATTGAGCTCCTTCATTGTAATTCTTTGCTTCAAGACACAATAAAAGAAGGCTGCCACTGCCCTGGAGAATAGGGTGAACTCATTAAAATTGTGTGTTCTTGTATTGCTTACTATATTTCTCTGCTATTTTCCATTTCAGGTGTCTATGTATTTGCAATCCAACCGATCCGTTGCTTAAATAACATAGACACGCACACCAACATATGAGTCTGTAATACCTTCATTTATTAAATCTTTAATTGAGGTCACTCATAGGGTGATTATTAGATCAACAACCCTTCCCTACAACCTGCAAACTACCAGCACACTGATTAGAATATATCCATTTGTTAAAGATGAAGGAAGGAATAACCTCATATTATCTGCTGCCTATGGACTGTGGACTCTCTCACTCACTCACACTGCCACCAACCCACTACTCTACTCACTTTTGGTTACAAAGCTTAAAGTGGGTATCATTGCCTGCAACTAGTAGGCCACCAAATCTGTTCCCCATTTTTTATTATTGGCCAAAAAGTGTATTCGTTGGGACGTTGATGATGGCAAGGGAAGTACGCATTCAATACATTTTATGTTGGTTTTTCTTTTCTAAATTTTTTTATTGTTGACAGTGCACCGGGACAGCTTAATTTGACTTACTGTTCCATAATTGAGTGCAGTGATAACAGTCGTTGTGAAAGCATGATACGCTATGAACATTTCTTGAAAAATTGGCTGACCGACCAGAAAGCTGTTTCGGTCTTCTCTGAACCAAATCTTGTTTGTTTACACGCTCCCTTCACGTTATTATATTATCTATATATATTATATTTTATATATTATTTATATATTTATATTATATATATATTATATATATATGTATATAAATATTATTATTATATATATATTATAATATATATATATTATATTATATATATATTATATATATATATATATATATATATAATATATATATATATATATATATGCATGCATGCGAGCGCGCGGAGAGATATCAAGTAGAATGGTGTGTCTAACCAGTAAAGATTGTAATTGGATATAATCTTGGATTTATTTCAATTTATCAAGTTCAGTAATCGAAAGCCAAGTTTTTGGATCAACAATATATGTGTGATTTGTTGTCACAAATTTTATTATACTCGAAGGTATGATTTTTTATCATGTTGAGATTTTTCTAATGTTTGGGATGTGTCTTTTTATGTGCTTATATCATGATTTTTCATTATTCGTTTTTATCATGATTTTTTTTGTGTGTTTTAGTTAAGTTTTCATGTTGATGAATGTTACGAGTTGTAAATAAGATGCCTTGGAATGGGATTGGCATTAAATTGGTTAGGATGTGGGTTTTTATTATAAATTTTTATTATTTAATTAATTTTTTTATGTGGAGGAATGTTATGATTCGTTAATAAAATGTTTTATAAATATCAATTTGATATTACAAATATATTTAGTTTTGTTTTATTTATATCTTTTCAAATTTTTCACATATAAGATACCCAGCTAACTAACACATGTATACATATTAGCTAGATTATATATATTAATTATATTGAAAAATATTACATTTGTTATGGTTGAGGGTATTTATGTCACCCTTGAACACCTTGTATCGTTTGATATCCTCCTTCATGTTTGCAAATCCCAGTAATAGGTTACTTTATCTTAACAAAAGAGTACTCTGGAACGAGCCCATGCTCAATTGTTGTGGACGACTTAGATCCGCTTTAGTTGTGGCATCAACATTGGACATAAGCAAGAACCATGCAACATTGTACTTCGATTTAAGTTTCTATATCGCATGTGATACAGATAATTTCTTTTCTTCTTTTGTTTTAAATTTTTTAAAATGTTACTTTTCTAAATCAAGCTTTAAACCTATATGGTACTATAGAAAACATTGTAGCTCTTCAAATTTTTGAGTTTTGGTGTGTTAATTCATTAATCCTTGGTTATTTTCCTTTTCCATTTTGGTTACAAATTTTGGAAAATTGTTTAAATTAGGAATATTAATTTATTAAAATGGTATAATATGTAATAAATCTAAAATGTGTTTAAAATAAGTGAAATTCAAATAGATAATTTCAATAATTTAATTTACTGTAGTGGTTGTTTTTATTATAGATTTTAGAATATTGAAATTGTTAGCCCAATAAAATTTAAATAAAATTAATCTCTATAAAAATAAAAATTGGTAATCTAACACAACTAAATTAGAAAAAATATGAATGACATCTTGTTTACACAGTTTACATGTGATTTATTCTTCAAAAATTATGTCTTACGGTGTTTCCTTTGCAACATCTATTGCAATTGCTAGTAGATAGAACAATTATACAATGTGCACAATGAAAGACAATCAAGAGACAAGAGACACAATATTTAATCAATGACCAAGGAGAAAACCCAACAAGGGGGAAAACCCTTCGCAATTCCTCTTCTATTAAATTGTCTTCAAATGTTCAGCAGAGAGAGTACATAATCTAAGAGTCAAAGTCAAGATTTGACTAACCAATATCCAAAAACCAACATCCAATATCCAATCAAGTCAATTTTCCAAGCAATTTGATCCAAAATAGAGACAAGAGAGAGAGAGTCAACTTCGGTGAAAATATTTCCAAGTCAACAAAAGTCAATTGCAGTAATGTTTGCCCTAACTAGTCATTAGTAAAAGGTCAAAATAGTCCTCTAAGAGTTTAGTCAAAGGTTGATGAATTTGGCCTTCTTTGTTGGTCAACTAGAAGTCAAATTATTCCAAATCTAATCAATCAAACTTGGTCAACGTAATGATGAAGCCTATGGTCAAAGTCTGCAATAGGTCTACAGTCAAAGTTCCTATACTTCCTCGATTTTTGTGCCAAAAAGTGCAACCTGCCTTATCATAAACATTCCCAAAAAAATGAAGTGAAATTCATCTCAGAAAGTCAAATTCAATGCTAGCCAAAGGTGTAGTCATCTTCATATTTCGACCACCTGTGATTTTCATCCTCTTTCTCCTTCGCACGTGTGAGGGAAGCCCTGCAATTTCAAATAGGTTGAACCCAAGAAGAGAGAGAATATCCATGTTGATGTGATGCCAAATGAGGACTCAACTTGTATTTATATGTGTTGTAGGGATGCTCATTTTGCTTCTAGGCCGACCAAATCAAATGTGCCAATGTGGGTTTTCCATCAAAAATATATTATTCCTTGCCCAAACTGAGTGCTTCAAAAGTCAATTTTGGTCCTCTTGGAAAGAGGAATTTAATGCAAAGGTTGGAATTTGTCACTGATTTGCCAGATTAACACCCCCCCTCAATTAGGGAGAAATTCTAACTATATCATGTGATCATCATAAGTATCTCAACATCATGTTATGTGCATCCTTGCTCATCTTTTCTTTTCTATGCTCATCTTATGCTAAAAACTCTCAAATCTAAAAAAGAAAATTATTGTAGGGGAGCTCCAGCTACCACCCTGACTCCATCACCATTGGGGAGGTATAGCTACCACCCGGAACTAAAGACAATGGGTGAGGTCAAACCTACCCTGAAGCATAGGGATCACACTTTATCCCAAATTTGCTGACAATAAGTCAGATAACTTACCATAGATAAGGATCACACTCTACCCTATTGTCCCTGATATTCCATCTTAACCCTAAAGTGTCAGATAATAGAACACTTGCATCCACCAACTTGGGTGAGATCCACCTATTGCAAGGGGTAGGGATCACATTGTATCCCAATTCCCTCATCCCATTGGCCAGATAGGGAGGTTATCCCACAAAGTGGGAAGGACGCTAATTGGGGCATACTTTGACTAGGGGAGATTCTAGGTCTCTACACTCTATCGGCTAGAGGTATCTCATCCCCAAGAGCCCATAAAATCCATTCTTCACCTTGGGAGCTCAACCAAGGGGGAAGAGCACTAATCAATGTTCTCGATCAATTAACAACCTTATCTGAAAGGGTCATCTCAACGAGTCCAAGTTGTTCTCTAAAGATCAAGAACTTCTGTTTCAACAAAGCCTTGGTGAGGATATAATTTATCTTCTCATCTATCAAAATGTGAAATGTGTTTAGAATAAGTGAAATTCAAACAGATAATTTCAATAATTTAATTTACTGTAGTGGTTTTTTTTATTATAGATCTTAGAATATTGAAATTGTTAGTCCAATAAAATTTAAATAAAATTAATCTCTATGAAAATGAAAATTGGTAATCTAACACAATTGAATTAGAAAAAATATTAACAAAAAAATTTGAATGGCATCTTGTTCACATATTTTACATGTGATTTATTCTTCAAAAATTATGTCTTACGACGTTTCCTTTGCAACATCTGTTGCAATTGCTAGTAGATAGAACAATTATACAATGTGCACAATAAATACAATCAGGAAACAAGAGACACAATATTTAGTCATTGACCAAGGAAAAAACCCAACAAGGGCGAAAACCCTTTGCAATTCCTCTTTTATTAAATTGTCTTCAAATGTTCAGCAGAGAGAGTACATAATCTAAGAGTCAAAGTCAAGATTTGACTAGCCAATATCCAAAAACCAACATCCAATATCCAATCAAGTCAATCTGCCAAGCAATTTGATCCAAAATAGAGACAAGAGAGAGAGAGTCAAGTACGGTGAAAATATTTCCAAGTCAGCAGAAGTCAATTGCAGTAATGTTTGCCCTAACTAGTCATTAGTAAAAGGTCAAAATAGTCCTCTAATAGCTCAGTCAAAGGTTGATGAATTCGACCTTCCTTTTTGGTCAACTAGAAGTCAAGAAATTCCAAATCTAATCAATCAAACTTGGTCAATGTAATGATGAAGCTTGTGGTCAAAGTCTGCAATAGGTCTGCGGTTAAAGTTCCTATACTTCCTCGATTTTTGTGTCAAAAAGTGCAGCCTGCCCTATCATAAACATTCCCAAAAAAAAGAAGTAAAATTCATCTCAGAAAGTCAAATTCAATGCTAGCCAAAGTTGTAGTCATCTTCATATTTCGACCACCTGTGATTTTCATCCTCTTTATCCTTCGCACGTGTGAGAGAAGCCATGCAATTTCAAATAGTTTGAACCCAAGAAGAGAGAGAATATACATGTTGATGTGATGCCAAATGCGGACTCAAATTGTATTTATATGTGTTGTAGGGATGCTCATTTTTCTTGTAGGCCGACCTAATCAAAGGTGCCAATGTGGGTTTTCCATCAAAAATATATTTTTCCTTGCCTAAACTGAGTGCTTCAAAAGTCAATTTTGGTCCTCTTGGAAAGAGGAATTTAATGCAAAGGTTGGAATTTGTCACTGAGTTGACAAATTAACACCCCCTATCAATTATTGAGAAATTCCAACTATATCATGTGATCATCATAAGTATCTCAACATCATGTTATCTACATCCCTACTCATCTTTTCTTTTCTATGCTCATCTCATGCTGAAAACTCTTAAATCTAAAAAAGAAAAATTATTGCAGGGGAGCTCCAGCTACCACCCTGACTCCATCACCATCAGGAAGCTATATCTACCACTCAGAATTGAATACAATGGGTGAGATCAAACCTACCTTGAAGCATAGGGATCACACTTTATCCCAAATTCCCTGACAATAGGTCAGATAACTTACTGCAAGTAAGGATCACACTCTACCCTATTGTCCCTGATATTCCATCTTAGCCCTAAAGTGTTAGATAATAGAACACTTGCATCCACCAACTTGGGTGAGATCCACCTACTGCAAGGGGTAGGGATCACACTCTATCCCAATTCCCTCATCCCATTAGCCAGATGGGGAGGTTACCCCACAAAGTGGGAAGGATGCTAATTGGGGCATACTCTGACTAGGGGAGATCCTAGGTCTCTACACCCTGTTGGTCAGAGGTCTCTCATCCCCAAGAGCCCATAAAATCTATTCTTCACCTTGGGAGCTCAACCAAGGGGGAAGAGCACTGTACAATGTTCTCAATCAATTAACAACCTTATCTGAAAGGGTCATCTCAGCTAGTCCAAGTTGTTCTCTAAAGACCAAAGAACTTCTGTTTCGACAAAGCCTTGGTGAGGATATCATTTATATTCTCATCTATCAAAATGTAAAGGAGTCTCACAACTCCTCTCCACACCATGTCTTAGATGTAATGATATTTGATCTCAATATGCTTGGACTTGTCATGGAACCCATGATTTTCTAACAAACAAAACTCACTCCTGTTGTTGCAATAGACAATTGTCGTGTCTAGGACCTACTCAAATAGCTCTCCAAAGAGCTTCCTCAACCAAACTACTGCACAACTTGCCAGGATGGCTGCAATATACTCGACCTCAATTGTGCTAAGGGATACAAACTTTTTCTTCCTGCTCATCCACAATATCATGGAAAATGTTAGACTAAAACAACATCTGGAAGTACGCTGCCTATCGAAAACACTGTCTACCCAATCTGCATCTGTATATCCATGTAGTCTAACATCTCCAGTGACATATCTCAATACAAGGTTAATAGTCACATGTAGATATCTCAATACATGCTTGGTAGTGACCCAATGTACATGGTGAGGCTTGATTATAAATTGGCTCAAAGTGTTAACTGCAAAATATATGTCAAGGCGAGTGTTCACAAGGAACATTAGAGCACCAACTTGTTGTCTATACTTAGAAGGGTTTGCTAGGTCTAGTCTCGCAACCTCTCCACATAGCTTCTTGAAATTCATCTCCATAAGTGTAGGCAAGGACTTGCATTTAACCATGTCAAATATCTCTAGCAGTTTCACAACATATATTCCTTATAAAAGGAAAATATTTCTTGACCTTTGCCATACTTCTATTCCCAAGAAATAGTGCATCAAACCAAGATATTTCATCTCGAATTATGCATCCAACTCCCTCTAACATTCAAGAATGAGAGGGTCTACAGCTATCAAGAATAAGTCATCAACATATGATACCAAAATGAGAGGCATACCTTGGATTAATTTGAAGTACAAGTTTGGTTCAACATTGTTCCTTGTGAATCCCAACTTCATCAAGTAACTGTCAATGCAAGCATACCAAGCATGGGTGCTTTCTTCAATCCATAGAGAGCTTTCTTCAGTTAGTACACATGGGTCTTCCTATCATGAACTTCAAATCCTAGAGGCTGTTTGAAATATATTCTTCTTGAAGCAAACCATGCAAGAAAGCAATATTCACATCCATTTGGTGAAGATTCCATCCCTAACTAGATGCAAGTGAAACAATGGATCCAATGGTGGTGTAGCAAGCAACTGGAGAAAATATATCATCATAATCCTCTCCCTCTTTCTAGGAGAACCCATGGACTATGAACCTTTCCTTGTACTTTTCAATGCTTCCATAAACCCTATGCTTGATTTTGTAGAGCCATTTTGAAGTCACCATGGCTTTCCCCTTCGGTCTTAGCACAACATCCCATATATTATTCTTCATAATAAATTGGTATTTATTGGCCATAACATCCTTCCAAACTTGTTCTTTAACGACTTCTTCAAAGGCAGGAGGCTCAATTGAATCACCTTGCTCATCACTACAACATATCTCTGGTAGCTGCATGACTTCTTGCTTTCTTCAAGGGTCCCTCTGGTGGGAATGTGTCTTGAAGCATCCTATATTGTGTCACGAAGACATAGTGGCCTCTTCCTGGAAGGAGGATCACATGGAGGAGGATCCAAGGGGTTCATGGGCTCCATAGTATCATCAACAATATCTTTCTCAGATTCTGGAATGTAAGGACCTTTTAGAATATACATATCATCACTCTTATTTTTAGGAGGAGGAGGTAGAGGAAGGTCCCTTTATTTTCCAAGGGAATCATCTTCATTGAATGTTACATCTAGGCTAATTCAACCTTCCTTTGACTAGGAATATATATTCTAAATGATTTGGAATCTTCACAATATCCAACAAATGTACATTTTCTTCCAGAGACTTGCAAGTTGTTTCTTTTGTCTTTCGGCACATGAAAATACACAGGGAAACCAAATATATGGAGGTGACCAATGTCGGGCTTGATACCTGTGAATAATTCTTTGGGGGTCTTGTTGTGCAATTCTTGACGAGACGTCCTATTTTCAACATATACTGCTATATTTGTTGGTTCTCCTTGAAGGAATTTCGACAAATTTTGATTATGGAGCAAGGTTCGGAAAACTTCCATAATAGACCTATTCTTTCTCTTAGCCACTCCATTTTGTTCTAGATTATAGGGCATGATGGTTTCCTTCTTGATTCCTTCCTTCTTGCAAAAATCTATGAACTCATTTGAAATGTATTCCCCACCATTGTTAGGTTTGAAGATCCTTCATTTTCTTCCCTACTTGATTTTCAGCCAAAGCCTTGAAGTTCTTGAATATATCAAAGGCCCCATCCATGTGCTTTAAGTAATATATCCATTTAATCCTAGAGAAATCATCAACGAAAAGTATGTCATAGAGACGGCTTCCAAGACAATGTATGGGAATTGAACCAAATATGTCAGAATGAATGAGTTGGAGGATGTTGTTCATCTTGTTCTCACTAGAGGGGAATGGTACCCTTGTGTTTTTTCCACTGGCACATCAAAGACATACACCATCATGTTGATCTTGAACATAAGGAATCCCAGAGACTAACTTCTTAAATTTTGGAAGTACTTCATAGTGAATATGGGCCAATCTTCGATACCACAACTCACATTGATGATTTATGTCATGGACCATTTCTAGAAGGGGTCTTCCAGTGACTCTATAGAGTTCTTCAAATCTAGATCCCAAAGTGAAAGCATCTCTCATAGAGGATCCAACAGGCCAAGTAAGTACTTGTCCTTTGATGAAAGTAACCCTCATTCCTTTGTCTTCCAAAGCATATATGGATACAAAATTCTTCTTTAATCTCGACACATACATCACATCATGAAGAAAAATAGATTCCACAAAGTATAAGTGAAATTTAATAGACCTAAAGCCTTTAGCGATATGGGTAGAGTTATCCCCAAGAATAGTCTTCAAACTTGACTCCCTCTCTACCAAATTAGAGAGAACTTCCTTATACCTAGAAAAATTATGAGAGGTCCTACTATCAACCAACCAACTATCCCAAGCATATGGAGGAGAGGAACTAGAAAGAGAAGAAATAAGGATATATTCAGATTGATTAGTAGCATTACTTGCATACCTAGAATTTCTTGACCTCTTTTGTTGACAATAGCCTTCTTCACGATCATCAGTAGTGTCTCTTCTTCTTCTATCATTCCTTCTTTCATCTCTTCTATCATCTCTTCTATCGTATGACTTGTTGTGGTAGTACCCATGGTTATTGTTGTAGGATCTTGAAGTGTTTATTCTAGAAGCATATCTCTTCTCAAGGAAATCTTGAGCATAGTGACATTTTCGATGGAAATTGTAGCATTCAACATAGATATCTCATCTTCTTGACTCCTCAAAGTCTTGGTTGGATTGAGGATGCCTTCTTGCATTATATGGATTTCCCTTTCCTTTCTTCTTGTTCTTCTTATTCCCTTTAGCAACAAAGGTAGTAGGCTCTCCTTTAATTGGCCTTTGAATTCTTCCCCTAGATATCATCAATATTTATTCTTGATTGCATAGAGAAAGTAGCTCATCAAAAGAATAGATCCCTTCTCTATTTTTGATAGAAGTAATGAAAAAGTCCCATGATGAAGGGAGGCCAATAAGGGCAGTCATCACCAATTCCTTGTTAGGTACAATTTCTTGAGTAGTCCAAAGTTGATCCTTGATTTGAGTGATTCTCATGAAGAATGATTGCATAGTATCTCCCTTGTGAATCTTAGATTCCTTGAGTTTATTGTTCAGATCCATAATGTGGCTCAAATTGTTCACTTCATGCATGCCAACAATCTTATCGTACATTTCTTTGGAAGTCTTCAAAGATGAAATATAAATAAGTAGATGATCTCTTAAAGAATCAATAATGACCTTCTTAGCTTTAATCTCACCTTTCTTGTACTTGGACTTGACAACTTGGGGATCATTTTATCGTGGCGCTAAAATATTTCCTTCCACATATTCCAAGACATCATACTCATCTAAGGTGATATTAATCCTAGTCTTCCAAGCTGTAAAGGTAGATGCATTAGCTAGCTTTTCATTATCCTTGAAGTACGAGGTAGACATATTTTCCAAATCAAAATGAATCAATCAACTGTTAGAAGATGGATTCTCTTGATCTATGTCCCTTGGGCTTGACTTTCTAGAAAATCTGGTATAGGTTAACTCGATAATGTAATATTAATCAAGGCAGAATACTATAACCTACTTGTACTATCAATTTGCGAAAGCTTAAAGATTGAGCTGACAATATAACTAGAAGAAGAAGAATCAATGGCACAATACACATGAAAATACTTCGTGGAAAAGCTCAAGTAAAAACCCTACACTATTGTATTATCATACATGGTGGAAATACATAGGAGTTATACAAAGCCTTAGCTCTCACAGCTAGCTAGCTCTCAATACAATCCTCACAAATGCTGACAGAAAATCTTGGCTTCTCTCCAGCCTTCCTCTATGCCCTCCAAGCTCCTATTTCCTTGCACTATTCCTTGTGGATAATTTCCTATTACCAAGTGAATGATCAATCCTCCAAAACTGCACAATATTTAAGGATAAATACTTGATTGCATGCATGAGTTTTCTCCATGAGAAAACACATGCAACTAATAGTACATTGTCTTTGAACATTAATCTCAACTCGGTCTTTCTCAGAATAGACAAGCATGAGTTTCTGATGAGGGAATCTTCAGTTAACTGGAGTAGCACTAGTTGAGTGCATGCATGCATCAACTGATTGTTAACTCACTATTAGTTCCTCAAACAGTTTGGAACTAATTTAACTGGACTTAACTCAGTAAACTGAGTTA